>JAXCHB010000056.1:3000000-3227500 GCA_036926305.1 Uropetala carovei
TTCCTCCCTATGGAAATAGCGGAACACCGTGGAGCAAAATAGAAAGAACACAATAATAATAATAATAAATACATACGAGCAATACTTATTGGTTACATTGGTAAGCAAAACAAATGAGCGAACATGACGAAATCCATATACAATCATATGCGAATAAATTACGATCGTTAGTGAAAAAAATCAGATTAAAAAACATATTTTGCGAGTGCAAATCTAACACTTTGCTATGTATGTCCCTATAACTCCGCGAGAAATGTCACATATGAAATAAATACATTCTTCAAAAGTTATCTGGATATCTAAATTAAATACAATTAAAGCTATTTTCAAAAGATAAATATTATTTAAGTAGAGACGATCAAAAGGAAAAAATAGTCTAAAAATGCTGATAATCGTCTAACATATTATTTCCATTACATGTTATTTTTATTTCAAACAGCATAAAGTTATTCGCACGTAAGGACAACGGGAGGAACAGGTCGGTATGTCAGTTAGGTCCCCTGTGACAGATCAACAACATGATCTATATGATGAATGTAATATAGCAACAAAAATTGCACTTAAAAAATATTTACAGGATTCGATAACAAATATACAATGTTATATTATAATTCGACGCTTCTGTTCTTCTAATAACATGCGCACGAGAAAAGAACCTTGTTAAAACTATTTTTTCGTATCTCATAAATTTTTTTCCTAATTTATTCTCTAGGTAACATTATTAATTAGACTTTTGGTACAAAGTTTCCGTAAAAAGGTGGATACCCGTAAATTATATCGCGCGGCCGCGTCGCCATCTTTGTATCTTAAGATCACTTTCGGATATACTATATGAAGACCCATCTCCAAAGATTGGCTGCTCAGTAAAGCAATCTTTATATCAGAACATGGCTCAATATGTCACACATCGGTCTTCAAAAGCGTTTACTTAAAAATATTCAAATCTAGCCCAAACTTTTCAATAATTCAGAGAAACAAACGATCCAAAATTGAACTATAATACCGCATATTCCAACACCCCTGCTATCACCTTTCGCTCCATCTACATTCGCAATGAAGTCATTAGTTTATTAGGAGTATTCCTACGTGGTAATACACGTACATCTACCGAAATTTCTAATCGCTTTTGCATGAGAACATAAAACTGCTATTGAACATATTGCTTCGAGAATGCTGACAACCATTGAAACTCGTGTACGAGAGATTCCAACAAAACCCACCTCTCCTCTTCGCATGAGATTTGAGGCTTCTTAGAACCATAAACACCTTTGGTGTTATTTTTCAGCCTACTAGAGGATTACTCATTCACCTTGAAGAGCTTATCGAAAATTCTTGAGCAAAAATCACTGCTCGGACAGTTACATTTACACAAGAAACTTCATTGGAAGATTTCGAAGACGCAAGTGATTTTTATAAGAATCACCTCGAAGTAACGAAAGACAGCCCGCCTGAAAATGTCAACAAACTACGTAGTTAATCCTCCTTCCCACTCGATCGAACAAGACTAACAAAAAGAAAAAGTGGTTCTCGAAAAGCTTGTAGAGTAGTTGGAAATGTTGCCGCTAGGGGAGAAGAGGCCGATAATCCGAGAGGCGAGGGAAGGGGAGGGGAAAACATAAAAAAAAGAGCGCGGAAGAAAGCGAGAGAGGAAAAAAAGGAAGAGAGAAAGAAAAAAAAAGTAGCAAGGTCAAATCATCCTACACACACACACAAACATGCTGACACGAGGACACAAGGCAAACCTTAACTTTCACACATTCCGCCGTGGTCCATCTCTCCCTCCCCCTCCCCTCCCCCTCCATCTATCAACGCACACCCTCGCCTCCCTCCCCACCCAAACCAACTCCCATCTCGATCACAACTCATCTCGACTAGAATTCTTCCGCAGCCGTGACAGCCTCTTTCATGGCCAAGACAGGTTACAGAAGTCACAGGATAAGCGGCGTGTCGAGGGGTCAGGAGTGGTCTTGTTCCGTGGTACTCGAATATTTATAACGGATAAGTAAAGGGCATAATGCACGGGTCTTTATCTCCTTCGGAGACGACGGCTACTGCAAATGGAAGTGGTGCGTAGGAGTCTTCTTTAGACAAGAACGAACAGGTTATAATACTAAATGGAGTTTTGGACTTTCTTTTTCATGCTGGTCGAGCCCAAGGTTTTTCGAGTTATTTTTCTTTGTGGACGCTTTCCCTCGAGTTTAGAAAAATTATATTCGTTATAGTTTTACTAAATTTAATTTGGGATGTGGTGTGTGTGATTTGGAGCGTGTATTTAATAAACACATGAATAGATGCTAGTGTACAGCAGATTACAAATTCTGGGACAGTTATGAGTCAAAGTCGCACCAGTAATTCCACCGATAGAATCCTCCGTCCAATAATAATTATAAAAATGAAGTCAAAGTAAGTATCTGCTGTCACATAACTCCCACATCATTAAATGATGGAATAGCCTTTCATATGAGCATGGCGGCGTAGCTTTTCTACATGGCGCGCCGCAGTCGCAATTGCTTTGGCGATCCGGATAACACAGCTACACCACAACTTGGTGCGGGGATCACGAATTATTATAAATTTTAAACAAACGTTTTATCGGCAAAATTACGCCGTAAAGGTTTTCTGATCATAATTTTAATTAAAAACATAAAATTTCCAGACTGAAATATTACAGGTCGATTATCCATCGAAGCCGAAGAGGCCCTTTGGTTGCGACCTCCTGTTTGAGATCATAATGGTGAAAACGCTCCCCGGAGGAGGTGAAAATGTTCGATCCCTCAATAAATTCACACGGCGGAATCTTTTGACGCTTCTTTTTGTATTTATTCTCATAATAATACGACACATGAATCACTTTACTCGTAGCAATAGCCATGTGTAATACTTATGTCATCATTAATTATTTAAAATCGTTACAAAATTGAAAAACAGTCCAACTTTAATGGCATGTGTGCTATTGCTCAAATGAGTCTTCAGCATCGATTCAGAAGCAATTCGCAACCCTTCCCCTCGAATCATTCCGCCATCATTCACTCCCTCCAGCCACCTACCTCTCCCTTCAATCACATAAATCAAATGAGATCGCCCGCAATTTGATAGCGATTAAATGTTAAGCGGCCGACTCATCATTCCTCGATCATTAAAGACCTCCAAAGGTCCAGCAAACCACTCCGCCTCTCACATTTCCTATCATATCTGAAACCTACGGCATCGCTTATAATTTCCCGGCGCATATTCGGCCGTGAAACTCTCCAATCAAAAGATAATCTTTACATCCGCAATGCAACTGCTGCGTCACCTTTAGCGAAGCGACAATTCACGAGGTTATTTCTGTAATTGAGAGATAAAATGGATCCACCAAAACGCCATACGATACGGAAATCGGAACAAAGGAGTGCCCGAGAAATATAAAAACGTCTTCATCGAAGCCTTACTTATGCATCGAGCGGAAGCCCTTCAACGGCGTCTTGATTTCGTAATTTATTGCGTCTCAGAAACGAGTTCTCTTTTGGATAGTTATTATAATATCGTCCGATGCGTCACGTAATGGATTCGACCTTTATTTCGATTTTCGCCGACGAAATAACCGCCAACTTGAGATTTAAATAAATGTCTTCGCTAACAGTACATTCGGATTCAATTTTTCTAGCGCTGATACACTGGTTCCTCGCGGAAAGGCTATCAACGATTCGAAAATGAAATTAATCGATCGAAGAATATACGAATTTGGAAGGTTTATTCATAAATTATCTTGCTGCAAAAATAAAAATTATTCGAATACATTTTAACGGCAGGATTCAATGGCCCTTATTTGCTCGTAAAGGAAGATATTGTGGAAATCAGGACGCGGAGAGAGTAAAGGGGCTGAAGATGGGAGTGAAGGAGGTGGGAGCGATGAGGAGAAGAGAGGGTTGATTCCGCGTCGTTTAAAACAAAAAAACGTCTTTAACCGACTCCAAACACACAGTGGATGACAGTACGGGGAGTGTTGGAAAGAACGCGGTTGGATCGTTTCAAAGGGTCGCGACCTCGTTTATTTTTTCCAAGGAGAATGCGATGTGGCCGAATACTCAGGAATGAGGAGAAGTGGGAGGAGGAGGAGTAAGGAGCAGGGGAGGGGGAAGGAGCAGGGGAGGGGTAAGGAGCAGGGGAGGGGGAAGGAGGAGCAGGGGGATGGGATAGAATCAGATCAATGCAGTTGCATATCGAGGGAGCGGTGGGATGGACGGAAGCCGCTCCCCCCTGTGGTGCAGCGAATGCACCTATCGCACACCTGCATCTGCATGGAACCCTTGCAATCGGCCGAACTGGTCGATGGCAGGGAGTGCGGGGAGCGAGTGACTTCGGTGTATCTGAGAAATCGTTTCGGAGAAGGACAACAAATTATGACTCACAGAGGGCGTTTCTTCCTACAAATTTCCTCCATATGTATAAGCACTTGAGACCCGACGTGTGGGGCGGATACATACATAAGAACTGGAGGAGAAAGGGTGCAGAGGGAAAGAGAAGAGATGGAGAAAAAGATAAAAGAATTGTAGAATAGATCAATATTAGAACTGACAGCACCGTCACTTGAAAACGAACAAGCATGGGGTGATATCAGCAGAAAGAATAAAATTATAAATACCGTGCGGATATGTAAAACTCAAAGAAAAACCCACAGACCAAAGTGGAACACCATAAAAATGTATCCGAGATACATGAATTCAAATCCCACCGTATCAAACAGACAATTTACAGCCCGAATTTTCTTCCTCAACATAGTATGGTACACCCCGATTTACGTCGTTCCTATTTATGTCGATTCGAAGTTATATACGTCGCCTGTGAATTGATGCATGCGTACCGATTTACTTAAAATGTAACGAAAGTGAGAATAGAAGATCAGACTCCAACAATGTATATGTACGTGGAAATAATTCGACTCCCCGCCCACGACCACGGATAATCGACGCTCTACTGTATTTTCATTCGATTTACACTCGCTGAGTAAGATCAATAAGCAACCCTTCCCCTCACACGGCGCAATTATCGACGTCCATTTTAATTTACATAGGACGGACAACAACCTTATCTTGATCAAAATGAGGATTTCATTCATAAAGCACAAAAAGAATCAAAATTAGAGAAAGACCACTTCCTTCTTTTTCAATGCAAGATCCCATGAAATAATTAGATAACGATATAATTTGTCGTCCTGTAACACATGGTTGAAAGCGTACGCGAAAGGATCTTATCGACTGGCTTCCGTAACCATGACTGCCAAATATTAACGCTATAGTGGAATGACCTTGAAGCTGTTAGCTAAAGGTCAATGTTAAATGCCGAAGAATAATAAGAATCAAAATTCATTAATTCAATATGAATGAAATTTTTGCCACTGTACATACATATGTAATGCGTGTTAAAAAGTGCGTTGAAAACATTAATAAATCAGCAGCGTCTGTCATTTAATTTTAAATTGAATAACAGCCCACTTTTTCCACTACAGTATCTGGCAAAAAATTGCGAAAAGGAAGTTCTAAATATGGAATATTTCTATCATTTTCTTAGTTTTATTGCAGAATTAGTAACTAGTTTCAGAAAAATATGCTTGCTATTTTTTCAGCAGAACTGCGATAACGAATCCTTCGCATTTGGCGCTAAAAATATTTTCACTCATCGTGTTCTCGAAAATTCTGAATCTGATTTCATCGTCGTCAATTCAAAGCTCTGTTTATTGTGCTCATCGCCGAATATCAAATTCCGCGCAATCTATTCCGGTTATATTTTTACGGGGCTCGCATATTTTTTCGTGAGGGCGTTCCGATTGAATAATCGACCGAACATTAAGGTCGGATGAAATTATGAGACCGTAGAATTGTTACAACCACAGACGATATTAAAAAAAAAAACAAATCAGAAAGTCTATTTACGTACTGAGTTATCTCATGTAAATAAGACGCAATTATATCATTTTTCAACCGTCGGAGCATAGTAATCGTCATGAAATAACCGCGTTGCTAGGGTCCTTCTTGGAACTAGCCCTTCATTTCAAAAATGAATCAGCGAAACAATTAAAATTATCTTCACAGAAAATCAAATTATTTATTTCAAGCTGCTGCAAAAAAATAAATCGTCTTTCTTGTCCCCATAAAAAATAGTATTTTTGAATGCAGGTACTTATTATTTCTTCTATTTCGCCGAAATTTTGAAATAGAAATTTATATTCCATTTACCGTAAATTCCAGCAGTTATACCTCAGCACTCCGTAATTTCGATTACTTTTTATCCAAAGTATTGGTGTTCTCATTTTCCCGATAAATGTGGAAATTCCGTGGCGTCACACGAGAGATTCAGCTCCTGGCAGGCCGATAAAATCCGAATAGTAAGTGTCTGCGACGCCCCCTCAAGGGGAATCGATTTACCAAAACATCCCACCGAACTGCAAAATTTTAATTAAGGAGTTTTCCTTTCCGAATTCGCCGGTGACCTGTTTTTCAGGAATCGAGGCAGTGAAACATATATTAAAGACCGCAACGGAACGATAAATCTCGAATGGCCCAAATACCTCAAGAGAACTTAATTTTTTCGGTTATTAACGAGTCCGTAACAAAGGAAAAAATTCAACTGAAAACTTTATTTCTCTCCGAAATAAACATTTTCATTATCAAACTTTCTCACATAGTGTTGTGTGCTTCGAAAGTAGGAGATGAATTGTGTTTTCTTTACCCGTCATAAAACATCCATTCCTTCATTGAATTCGATTCTTCATTTTCATTTCTTAATGGTTTCCTAATATTTTTAATCTGGAAGAGGAAACATTTGCATACGCTTTTTTTAAATCATGTGGATAGCTATCATGAATTAAACGAAAAAATAAAAAACAACGCCACTAAAAATAATACAATGGGCACACCTTATGGCTACAAATAGTGACCCATTCGTATAATTTTCAATTAATTCGGCATTTGCTTGATAATTACGGTCATAATTACGGTTAAAACAGCACGCATCCATCCATTTCCGATGGAAAAACCTTGAAGGATATATCCCATAAGTGCCAATTGTTGCAAAATAATCGACTTTTTCCTCATCGGAGAGCTTTTGAAGCGAGGTTGTGCCGCACCAAGGTCAAGAGCAAGGAAAAAACACCAAGTGGTCACAGGTGCTCTTCTGCGGCGTCTAATTTCTCTAATCTAGGAAGAGAAAAAGAGAAACGGTCACCTTGTGACCTTTCTTCCGACACAATGCAATGAGTCGACGCATTTAAGATTCGAGGCAACGGCTCTTCTTGATCACCTTTTCGCTCTCTGCACACGTGAAGCACAGGTGCACGCCATGTCTTATTGCACGGACACGACGACATGCTGTTAGGCGCCATCGAGACAAGTCTCTCTTGCAATTTAACGCTGGAAATACACCGAATCAAATCATCCACGCATTTACGATTTGCCATTAAGGTTCCGACGCTAGCCGGTGCCACCAAAGTGTCGTTAAATGCACGGGAATTTTTTTCCTACTGCTTCGAGGAATTATTAATTCCCCTAATGTAACTTGATTTTCCTTGCAAATGTGGGCGCTCGTTTTTCCGCCGCGTGACGTCATCTCGCAATAAGACACGAGAGGATTATGTTAAAAGAACCAGAATGCACCGCGGCGAAAGCGGGAGATGAGGGCGATAGGGTTGCGTGGGAGGGCGGGAGAGAATCAAAGGATCGGTGATTTTTTTTTTTGCGTTAAGGGACGTTATTCAGCGGAATTCCTCCTTCCCCTTTAATGGACCCCGTCCACCGAGTGCCCCCCCCCCCTCCCCCCTCAAGGCTGCCACCTACGTCCACACCTCTCTTCTTCGCTTAATTCCACGGTTCTCCTGACGTCATTTCCTCCGTTTCGATCGGATCACTACGGGCGATGGAGGTTCGGCCCATTGGGGAAAAGAGAAGGGAGATGGGCACCGTGAAGCGATGAAGTCACGGACGAAAATCGACACCCGGTCGTCATTTATCCCTTAGGAACCGCCAATCGAACGATCGAATCACGCTTCCTGAGTGGGTGTCCAAATCCACCAAAACGTGAAACACTCGAATATAAAATCGCAGCCAGAATACGCGCATGCGGCAATTGCCAAAAAAAAAACATAGCGTGGTGTATTTCTGGCAGAAATTCGGACCCCGCCCTGAAACGTCTCTTCGAACGAAAGTAAAAATCCCCAAAGCCTGTATCGCAAAAAAAGGTCTAATGTCACAAAAAAAACTGCGGAAATAACAGGTCCTTCGGATAATAGAGGTTGGAAGCGAAGAATCTGGACAGAATAATAAGTATACGTATCAAGAAATGACCAGGGAATTTCACGAGATTTTCAAAAAAATGACGCTTATTTTTCTCAATTAAATCTACACAACTCTCTTTTAGCATCCTTACTCAAAATGTCAAATGGGTAATTTTTATTTTTGTTTTTTTTTAAATTGGAACTTTAGTTAGTTTCCCTTCTTCGTTTTTCTTAACCGTCGTTTTATTTGATTTGCCAGTCATAACCGCCATCATTCTCTAGGTGTTCATCTTCTCTCCCACACTGCCACACCATCTAAATAAATGATGTTCTAACACTGTCATTCGTCTGAAGAAGCCACAAATATGGTGAAAACAGTCATGGAAGGTAAATTTCTTGTTTAAGGATACTATGGCTTTTTCTTCTTTCCTCGTGAGTACCATATTGACCCGATTCTCAGGCGATGTTTTTTTAATGTAAGCCGAAAAATCCATACTCGCTTTACGAACACGGCCGAAGATATTCTCTCTTTCCACACAAAAAATGTTTCATTCGCTCGGCCTCTGAAATAAATTATTCCATACATTCGAGGTCGCCCTATAATCTGGTCACTACGGTATTGCCATTTCCACTAAATTGTCTCGATTTATATATAATAAATCTACAAGATTCCATGTCATAAATATCAGATCATGGCCAACGCAAAGGTCGGTTTTATACGACCACCACAGCAATAAATTTGGATGTGTATTACAGCATTAATAAACTAATGGCAGGCACTTTTTTATGCCCGTTGTTATCTCAGAATGACGTCAAGGCACTACGCAGAAAGAAATTGCAACCTGGACATCATCCATCCTCGAACGATTTCCTTGGGGATTCGTAGAATCTAATCCCTCTTTGTTATCTCCGTTAAGTGTACCTATTTATAAACAGAACACTCCATAACAGCAGTCTCCAACCTTTCAGCACCCAAGATCTACTATTCATTTGTAAATTTACCGAGGATAGACCCAGAGGAGTGAGTGAGCGAGTGATACAAGAAATACTTTAAGAGTCATCGAAACCAGCGTCATAACATGAAATTTCCTGCTTAACACGTAAATCCGATTTAATCGCAAACAACTTTTTATTCGAGTTAAACAAGCTCGAGTAAAGTTTTATTCGAGTTTTAGTTCTGTACAAGAGAATATTTTAGCTAAAATAAAATTGATTAAAATTTTATCCACCGGATAATTCAATGTATTATTAAGTCGTAAGCTATTAGAAGTTGAAGAAAAAGGCTATTAAATAATTATACAGACAAAAAAATCAACCAAAACATAATTTCAATTGGTTAATCAAGTTACATAAAGTCGCAGTTAGCCTCAAACTTTTGCCTTTTGCAATAATGAGCGATTGGAACACCACGTACCGAGTTACACTTAAGCATACACAGGGTCGATAAACAACGATACGCTAGTGTCTCGCTGCGAGAACTGATATCGAGAGATATCTGTATTATTTGGTTTATGCATTCCAATCACTCTTAACTTTTGAACGATTATAAAATCACCTGCGTAGCTCGATAAAAAAAGTTCCAACTGTAAATACAAAATCTATATCGGCTCAACATTCCTCACTTGATTCAATAAAAAGCAAAAGCGCCTAGGCAAGATTTAGCGATCGACTTTAAAAGGAGCAAAGATCGACCCGTCGATCGCGATTGACTGGTTGGAGACTCCTGCTCTAGAACGATAGGTTGAACGTTAGGTCACACGCCATCAACGAGTCAGTCCGTCGCATCGCCATTTTTGAACATCCCGTGCCGACCAAAACAAATTCACCACGCTGCTTTGATGCCCACAACCTCTACTCGCTTCTGGAAAACAGGAAGATCGTTTTAAAAAAATTAAAAAGACAACAAATAGATCAATGGGACAAATTCGACGGTGATGTAAGGAGTCGACCTCTCAGACCAGAAACTCTTGTGGCCAAGGTCGCAGTCGGCGGTGCCCTTCGCAGAGAAAGAGACGCGAATGAAAATAATTCCTCCGTCATCATCATCATCTTGGTCATTGTAGATATCCTCGATGAAAGCCAAACCACTCGCAAGCGAAAGAGAAGACTCTCTTGGCTGTCATTCATATAGACGTTGATAGCCGAAGGTCTCATTGAAAACGGGATTTCGGCAACGCCAGTCATTCATTCACCAAATTATGGAATTAACAGCTCTAAACACGCAATTCAATAATTCGAGCATCACGACTTTTACGCATACAGATATATCCGATTCTGAATAGCATGGAATTGAAATCTACCTTGGCCTCTTAGATTTCGGAAGTGGCTCCTTTATTTGGAACAGATTTGTCCAGACCTGAACTAGATCAGGGCTTTTCAAACTTTTAACTCCGCGGCCCAATAATAATAGAAAATACGTTATTCGGTCCACCAAAAATTCTACCTTATAAAATACTAAAAGTAGCAATTTCTAAGGATGTATTTAAAATCAAAATTCTACAATTTACGAGGGTAAATCAAAAAGTAAAGGCAATTTATTTTTTATTAAATAATAACCTTTAAATTCCATTATTTGACTTTGATCGACTTGGCAGCGATTTAGCCTGAATTTTGCGTCAGAATACCTTGGATCGACCCTTCATTGAGGCCCTTATTGAACGTTTTGCGGCCCTCCGATGGGCCGCGGCCCATACTTTGAAAAACCTTGAACTATATAGATGATTTAAAGTAGCACCCTGAAGTTTATGCAACCCCGACAGAAATTACATGAAACGTTACCTAGAGCAGGATTTCCTAAACTGTGTTCCGCGGAACCCAAGGGTTCCGCAGGAGCTGAATGGGGTTCCGTGATAGAGACGCGATACGTTTCTTCTTTCTGTAATTTACAGCAGGAAACATGAGCCTCACTTGTAAACTGTATACTTTAAGATACATAAGCTATATAAATAAACATTACAATAATTTTAAAGTTAATTTTATTGCGATTCGGTTTATCACCTCTTATGTTAGTTAGGGTTCCGCGAGAAAAACAACTGAATATAAGGGTTCCGTGGCTTCAAAAAGATTGGGAATCCCAGACCTTGAGTATTTTTTTAAAGTTATAACAAAAAGTGGACAGGTCAACCCCATCATAAGAATTAGGCATTTTAATAAATACAAACAACCCCAACATTTATGCCACTCGGATAGGAATTACTTTCTGTCAGGACATTGCATAGATCAGAATGGTTCCCAATATTTTTGTAGGGGATGAACCATTTAAAAGATAAAGAGATTTCCACGCCATTCCCACCTTGAAACAAGATTTAAAATGTATACGTCATCTGAGTATCAAAGCGTTCAGATGCATACATTTGTTGATAAGCACTACACCACCATC
This sequence comes from Uropetala carovei, assembly GCA_036926305.1. Lineage (NCBI taxonomy): Eukaryota > Metazoa > Arthropoda > Insecta > Odonata > Petaluridae > Uropetala > Uropetala carovei. Next base: position 3,011,628 of record JAXCHB010000056.1, read on the forward strand.
GGTCACTACGAGCAAAACATTTTGTCCAAAAGACCTTTCAACATTTGAAAATCGTCGACTTAATTACTTAACGAAGTTGTTCGCGGCAATTCTAACATTCAGCTGCGTCACTTAGTTTGGGAAACACAGGATTAGAGTAATAAGCGTAAGAAAGGCACAAAAATTACGAGAAAATAGATAAATAAATCGACTAGACAAACGAAAAACTACCGTAAATGGATGACTAACCGAGCCTAAATATGTCTTCGCTACATAAATGTTACAAGTCCCGTTGAGAGGCGAGCCGCAGAAATCTCATTGCGGCAATAGAAGTTCCACTTTCTCGGAAATTTTCGAGGTCTCGAATCGAAAATCCAACCGCCTCTCGGATATAGGTCGATTTTGACCTCGAGCGAAATTCTTTGCTCTCTTGGAATTGAGGAAATTTATTCCGAATTCCCCGAAAGGTAGGTACCTTATTAAAGGGAAGCCGGTAAATTAATGATTCGAATTTTAATATGAAAGGGACGCATCGAAAAAGGAAGTTTGTTTGAACCTAAGGCAACCCTATCATACTAAGGTCTTTAGAGGCGATCCAAAAATATATTTTTAATAACTTTTATTCTAAGTTCACCCTCGTGTGTGTGTGTATATATATATATATATACACACACACACATAAATTATATTTTTAAACTCGTCAATAATTAAAAAACCGACAAAAAATGGCAGCACGGCTGACTGAGGGACAAACTCTGAATTCGAATTTTGGTAATAGGAAAATATTTATTATTTTATGAAATATCGGACAGACTAAACATTCGAATAAAAAAATAAAATTGGAAAAATTATTAACTATCGCATTGACAGACTAAAAAGGAAAAAAATTCTTCGCTTCATTTTCCAGTATTTGTCTTGAGTATGCCATAAAAAACTTTTATAATAACTTTTGATCACTAATGAATTCCAATATTAAAAATTTTACAATCTGAAATTTTTCCTTTTTGACGCATTAGTCTTTTATACATTTTTTATTTCATTCGTATTTCCATTAAAAGAGGTTGCTACGGTTCTAAACGAATTGCCATATCACATTTATTGGGGATTTTCTCTATTTAGCAATGTATGTCGAGGCGAAAACTCGGGAAGATATAAATTCGTCTATTAAAAAAAATTCTCTACCCATGCAAAAAAGCATTATGTCCACGGAAGCACTTTTTATAGGTGTTGAAACCACAGCCATGATCTATCATACCTACAATATGCTCAGAGATGATGACGATACTGATGAATAGGATTATCTAAAGCAGGGGTGCCCAACCTTTTCTACGTGGCGGGCCATATTGATGGTTGCGAATCCTTCGGCGGGCCACATTGGAAGTTGGCGAGCCAGATTAGAGTTTAAATCGGATGTCACCTATATATTCTAAGGTGAAAATCAAGTCTAAATGGGATTTTTATGGTAAAAATTCCAATGTTAAAAGTTTCAATATAAAAAATTTCATAAAAATGTATGAATTTGTGTGTTAAAATTTTCGGATTGCTTTTCCAACATGGCTTCGCGGGCCGCATTAAAAACCCTTCGCGGACCGTAGGTTGGGCACCACTGCTCTAAAGCGATAAGACCAATTAGCAAAAACGCGTATTTCTAAACCAGAACGTCTCTGATACAAAAGAGGATTACTCGTCCTTAATTAGGCCACACTCTCTCGGAATAGTCTGTGTAAACTCCGTAATCCATTTCCATCTTTGGAAAAGGCAGATTGGGCGAAACTGATACTATGACCAACCCAACCCGATAGGGTCGCTTCAACAGAAAAAGCTCACGTCTTCATAACGATGCGATCAATCTTTTCGTAATATAGTATGGGGGGGAAAAAGGCGCTCAATATTCGGAGCGAAAGAAATAAAAATGAGACGATGAGAGCAAATCCCTCCCATTCGCGCGTGAATTACAGGAGGAAAAGAGCGAAAACGCGAATACGACTGAACCTAAGCATGCAACTGAAGCGACAAACGGGTTATTCTTATTGAGATGTCGTACGAGATATGGAACACACAAATCTTAATCGGCGAAAAAAATCGAATTTTGGGGAATCGAGCCATCTCTCGAGCCGGCATAGTGTCGTAACAATGAGAGCGCAGTGGCCGAGGTGTGAAACGGAACAAACACCTCAGTGGACGACTCTTAGGCATCCTTATGAAGGCGCTGATATCGCTCATATAAATATCTTATTTTAACATCATTATTAGATGATATCTTTTTTTCGGAATTATACCATAGTTCTTTTTGCTCCTATGAGCATGCTATCAAAAATAAACTTAACTGTTCACTTCTTTCGCTGTCGCTTTGATAAAATAATTATGGTACCCAAACGATATCGGAGGAAATCAAATATTAAACCCAGTGGCGTATCCTGACCATCGATGGTGGCTGTGCGGTTGCCCTAATAAAAAGTTTTATCCAACCCGTACACCAGTGGTTCTTAACCTTTTTTTGGCTGCGACCCAAATTCTGGTCGCGACGACTCATATATCTCACTTGTAATAAGTAATAAAATTAATAGGAATTAAATAAATAAATGAAAATAAGCTCTCAGGACATTAGCATTGAACGGGTTGTTAGGAGGAATGATATATATGGATATAGAAAGCAATGGAAAATCTTTGACGGTCCACTCAAAATGGTTTGGCGACCCAATTTTGGGTCGCGACCCAGGGGTTAAGAACCACTGCCGTACACCAAGGAAAAATCCAACTGCCATCTCTAGGGAAATAGCGTAATTACTAGTACAGTAAAATGCGAAACTGTCCTCTTGCAGATATTGAGCGAATTATATCTATTCTTACAAGGTGACCTGACAATTATCCCGTAAATAGAGAATAAATGGCTCGATTTTTAATGTGATTTTCTTATAAAAATTGGTTACATGTAAAATGAAATAAGTTTATAATCGCATGTGAAAGAGCAAAGCATATTGGTAAAATGGAAGTACAGTAGACTTCCGATTATCCGGGATGGTAGGGAATAAACTAATCCCGGTTAACCTAACATCCATTTGATATACAGTAAGTCCACGACCAACAAGGTTAATTCGTTCACAAAATTCCCATGCAAGTCGAAAATCATGTAAATCGAACAATAATTAAACCAATACCATTTTGAAAGCAATGCAGTCAGCTGTGCGGTACTTGCGGAAATGTAAAGAGAGCTTTAGCGGAAACGTACGGCAAACGCGATCTTTTGAGCGTCAGTTCAAATAACCTGATATTGTCAAACAGTAACAGAAATTTTTAAAGAAACTTGCACGAAATACTAATATAATAGAAACCACAATAGAATAAACAAACCCTTAGTAACACAATGCCGTATTCCAGTGTTTCCCAACCCTGGTTTGCATTTTTGAAAGCCGACGATGCAAAATGAGTCTAAAAACGGGAAAACAGAATATTTTTTGTGGCGCCCTTCATTACACTTCACGGCACCCCGGTTGGGAAACACTGCCGTATTCACTTCAAGCTTCCTGCTGACCAAACACCTAATTCACTCCTAAGAGCTGGTCTGAAGTTTCTGCAGGATTATCGACCACGTTATCGATAACGCAGTCGATAATCCCGACGACTGCAATTCACTCGCGTGCGCTAAAATGGCAGCACGCCCTGACGGCTATATTCTACCATGCATAACCCAAATATCTCTCCACTGCGGTTGTCTACTGCGCAATCTGGTTCAGGGGGGATAGGCATGCGATCTCTGAACAGCCCTGCCTGGAGTGATCAGTTAAGAACTTCCAGTTTCTCTCCACCGCGTCGCTATACATGGGTGTTCATAAGCATGGGTGCTCATAAGCCCTTGGCTCATCGCGCGACTTCCATGCAGTAATCTAATATGCAAGACCCCAGTCTCCACCGCTCCGCTATTCAGTTAAACGCTATAGATCGTGCGATGTCCGATAGCACGACTTCGCTAGAGACCTTCCAGTTAAAGTATTTTCGTGCCCGTAACTTTTTCGGCACAACCGCATTTCATAGTTGCCATAGTTTTAATAATATTACATATACGTATATATCGTGATAGTCGGTGGGCGTGCGCCTCACGCCTAGCACACCCAGAATATATGCCCCTGATTAAATCACTGTTCAGCTACGTTTGTTATGTTTTGGAAAATAAATCTCATGATTCCGACGCTTTAACTGGAAGATGGGAAGAATCGAAGTCCATTCATAAAAATAAAATTTGGATCTGTGATTAGTGTCCTGCATCAGCTTCTAAGGTCGATTCACGAAAGACGAAGTCAAACTCAAATCCTTACCCTTCAAGATGCACAGAATTTTTTTAATTTGGGACTTACGAAGAGGCTCGAAGCGGTGAAGTACGTCTTCCGATTAAAGAGATCCCTTTTCGGTAAAAACGGACCGACTTTGCCATGTATTGCTTGTGAGAAGAGAGAGAGAGGGCAAGTACTTCGGGAAAGGATAGGGGAAAGACTGACAGCGCCCCTCATGGGCCGACGACGTACTAATCGGAGAGTAAAAACCTCATGAAAACCACGACCAAATCGAGATTCGTGGAGCGATTAAGATTCCGCCAACAAGCAGCCCGCCGAAACGGAAGACAACTCAGGGAATTCTCCAACATGCCAAATCTTCAGGTTTGTCTGAGCGAGTCCATAGGAAATGGACGAATACCTTTTCGGAGGTCCGTGGCCTCCGCCACGCGACGTTCCTCATTGGCCACGCTCGAATTCTCGCGACCTGCGATCCGCGGTAGAGTGGCTCGCGTGCTAATATTACGATATCTTCAAAATATTTCGGCCGATTCGATATTGTTCCTATCATGATGAAGGAAACTAGAGATTTTGAGTGGTTTAACCGGGATTCACAACTGATAATTTATTCCAAACCTAAACTGTTCATGAAAAATACAAGCAGGCATTCGAGAAATCAAATTTTCCATAATCTATGCCAAAATATCGATTTGAAACAATCCATGTGTTCGATCTTAATGTGTTTTTAGCAATAAATTTCAGCAAACGCTGTGACATGCTGTGTCATTCTTGCGTGCCAAACTGTGATGTCTTACGATAATTGAATTTTATTCTAGAAAATTCTGTCGGTTGAACAATCTATACATCGTAATTCAGGCGCGTAACTTGGGGGGCGCAGGCCCACGCAGTGCGTGGAAGCCCCAAGATATTTGGGGTCCCACAACAATACTTAGAATTTTCCCCGTAATCTGCCGTAAGGTACTCGAAGTAGTAACATCCTTATGGGAATGAAAGATTTCATCGGTCGATATGAAGACGAAAATACCCATCTCAAGTGTTTGGAGTTGTTTCCTCCTGACCTTATAATGTTAGAATTATAGAAGTCTCGATGTATTTTTGGAATTAAATAGTACAAAATATCGACAAAAATCAAAACGGTATAATAATTTCATGTATTTTTATATAAATAGGGGCCCCAAAAATTTGACTTGCGTGGGGGCCCCAAAACCGTAGATACACCCGTGTCGTAATTGCTGCGAAAGATTAATCTAATATTATCCCTTCATGAATTAATGCGTCGGGATAATTCGAATATAATTTCTTGTTTCCCTTTGAATTTCTAACCGACGCGTCGCGAAGCAGTCAATATTCTCCATGGAGAGCGGAAATGCCATTCATATCTCCCTATGTAAGATTCTTCTCCATGAGTTTCGCTGAAGACTACGCTCTAGTTAACGGCGATGGATTTCTTCTGAAGCTCCAACTCCGTGAGATTATACCAAAAGTAGATGTTTGTTTTTCTCTCGACTTTTTTTCATTCCTACTGATTCTCTCCTTCCGAGTTCCGTTTCCAATTTCCTCTAAATACGCTTCGGCCTCGATCTCTCTCGACCAGAATCTCACCCCATTTACGTTTTGCCATTAGGATTGCGCACCTTAAACTTCCATTACATCCTCCGAGGGCAGAGGAATGGAAACTGCTACGGACGATCGATTACGGACCGCGGTCGTGTATTTCCACGCGGTCGTCCCGAATGACTGACTTTCCGAGCATCGCATGCGATCGAATTTCGGAATCGGCCGCATTCACGCCCTCTCTCAGACTAGTCCTCTTCCCATCGAGACCCACAATGCATCGCGCGCCTCACTCTCTTTTAACCCGTCAGCGTCGTCCTGCGTACTGTGTACGTCGGACGAAAACTCCACATGCGGTCGTCCTGCGTACTGGGTACGTCGCGGAGGTCGCTGGCTTTCTTTATTTTTTTTGACAGTAAATTTTCTTAAATATGGATAACCTTTATATATTTTAAAAGAGGAACCTTTGGCCTACCTATTTATCTTCATTATGCGATCTTTTTGTCTTTTTTATTACACTTAATGTGCATTAAATTTTGTGATTGTTTTTTCGCGAAATGGGGAATCGCGTCTTCTAAAAATCTCCTATCAAATGCTGAGAGGAACCGTATCTCGACAAGAATGAAGTGAAACAAGATCTAGACTACTCATCTGCCCACAAACTTCCTTTTCTTTGGTTTTTCTTATGAGTCAGAGGTTGAGAGGTATAAAGCGAGGGCAGCCGAACAACGAAAACCGTTGTTCGGCTCTCTTCGGGCCATGTGCTAGCTTAAGCAATTTTTGAGACGCTTGAGACCTTTATAGTATGAGAGAGAGGTCTCTTCTTTGGTCCAAGGTCTGTTTACAAAAATAAATCACTGAAGATGCGTAGTAAGCGTAAGTTTCGGAGCGAGCGATTTCGTCGTGCCCTTACTCTCGGGCCTTCGCAGGAGAAATATTCCCGTGACGCTCTCAAGAAGTTAGTCTTGAGTGAATGCTAGTAAAAAAAATTCAATAGAGATGATTCATTGAAGTTATATTTTCTTGTAAATTTCATGGTAAATGGGATAAAGGAAATGCCTTTTTAAAAAACTTTTAACTTTTCTAATTTTCTTATTACGCGTACATTCTGATACATACAACATCATAGCTCCGTTTCTACTGAAAAAAAATAGGACAAATTTCACCATGTAAATTCTACAATAACTATGAATGACTACTGTACAACTCAAAACTTCATAAGCTTTATGAAATGTCATTTTAAAATATATGAAACAAAATTTATTTCAAATTTTTAGTCAAAACATGAAAAAGTTGACCTGCGAGAAACTTTTCTCCTATTTGGTTTAGGTAGGTACATCCAGCGAATGAAATGTTAATAAAAGCTGAAATATTATTTTTTAAATACTGCGTATCAATGCCGTTTATAGTTTCCGTAATACTGAAAGATATATGAAAGCACGGGTGCGCGCTAACTGGGCTATTTACGTACATATTTCGTATTTCTCTCCTCTCCTGTAAAGACTGTGCTTAATGTAAGATAATGTAAAAGAAATTGCTTATAAATGTTATGATCTACTAAAATATTCAAAAAATTTTATACAAATCCAATAAAAATGAAAAAAGTTACGAATTTTTCAATTTTCAGGAATCGAAATCGCGCATTTTCGCAAATTTTTAAAAACCTCTTATGACCTCAAACACGGGATTTAACTAAACTTGAAGGGTTAAATCGGATGCTAATAAGTCGTCCCGAATAAAAACCGTAAATACCTCGCGCATCAGAGTGACTACGAACGAGGGAAATAGAATCTCGTTCATCTCTTAGCGAAGAGGTTATCCAACTCTCGTGTCGACGTTACGCCGATGAGATTGAGAATTCGCCCGCATTTATCCAAAGGAAACATCCCCAAGGGGTGGAAATGGGTTTTCAGAACTAGGTAATATGTATATCAGTAGTTCCCAACCATTTTGACATGACGCTCCCTTTGGTTTTCACTAAACCCTCACCCGGTACACGCGCGCTTAATATCATTGTTCATTTGCGTTTTATTGGATATTTTGTAATAAATTTTCTCATATATTTTATTATACAAATATTTTGTAACAAATTTGTATTATTGTTCTCGATCAACCAACGCGTAATTATATTACAGCATGTATCTTGCATAAGTATCATTATAATGAAAAATACGCATAAAAACATGAGATTAAATTGAAAATTTCCAAATGAACAAATCATTATTCAATATATATACTTTAATTAACAATTATAATATGGTCGTGGTAATGTAAATATAACACAAAAATACTTCAAAGTCAAACATAACTAACACTGACTTCACTAAACAGAATGACTTTCGTTAGTCATGTACTTTTGAGGATAAAATCGAAATATAAGCAAAAGAAAGAGATGATTAAACGCGACTTAAAGGCGTTTTTTCAGCAAAAATTGACACAACGTCCGATTTTTCCTCATGGTCTCATGCCCTCCCCCCCTGGAAGTTACTGGCGCGCCCCAGGTTGGGAACCACTGTACTATATGCTCCGGACTCAATCAGTGGAAAGGGTATGGATAAGCAACGCAATGCTGTCCCAAAAAAATACTCTCAGGAACGAAACGAACGTAATTTGAAGTTCGAAGGGATTGTGATGAAGGTAGGACAAGGGTAGAAAGGGAAAAAAAGATTTTAACTAAAGAAATATGAATAATACCCGTGATTACGTTTTTTTGGTCCGTGAAAGCTTAAAACCTTACAATAGATAAGTAATTTCCGTGACAAGAGCAATGGCTATAAGGGTAAACTAAAACATCTAAATCGGATACATATCGAGTAATCGTTGTTAATAGGTTATAAAAAGGTACGGAATAAATGGTCGAAAATGATGCGGAAGGAAATTTCGAAACTCAAAAAAGGAGGCCAACGGTTGAAAAACTCAATGTGCTCGAGTGAAAATTGTGTTGGTCAAAGATCAGAGATAACTGATGAGGGTTATACCTCTGAGAATAGAATTCCACTCCGATCATAATGTCGAAAGCGATGGAAAAACAGAAAGACACGTGAAAACACAGCACCGGATAATTGAAAGTTGGTTAATTCGTGTTCTTTACTATTGTCCAGCCGAAAGAGTCAGTCTTCGGGTTCCTTCGCTTCGAAACAAAACAATGGACGATCAATATCTTTTTAAATGATGGGAAGTGCGTAATGAAAGGCTTCATAATTTAAAATTGATTTTCCAGAGGCGATTTTCACCCCTGTTAGCTTACTTCTCAGATAACCCTGCCCTCCTATTCCCCAATCTAATTCATTTAAAGATAGCGCAATAGGGCATTATATTTACGTTTAATAAGATAACTAGGACGTTATGCGGACGAAATGTCCACCATTGGCCCACATCGCCAATAAAGGGTGCAATCAACCCGTCTATCACCCTCGACATCCGCCCCCGACTGTCATTAATCGAGAGGATGAGAACGGCATCGTGGAAAATCGGAGCCTCCCAGCCCCCCTCCCCCCACCCCCTCCGCCCCCAACTCCATCCCTCTCCCATGAGCCGCTTCGCGACTGTTAAGCTCCAACGGCGACATGGAAATCGAAACCGAACATCCTTTCCCTCGACAGACGGCGAACCGGCCGATCCAAAAAGGGACGCCGCGAAAGACTTCCTGCGATGGATCGAGTCTAACCTCCGCAAGACCAAAAGGAGAAAACCTGATTATACAAATGCGACTCCCAGCGACGCAGTCTTACTTATTCCTTTGCCGCCGCCAACCTCACTCTCCTCAACATCCCCGTTAAAATCAAACGGCCCCGACGCAATGTCTGAATAAACGAGAATCGATACAATTCGGAAATAATAAACAAGTACACCTGGCCCTCCTATAACGCGGGAGATGCGTTCTGGAAAAGCACCGCGTAATGTGAATCCGCATTATGTGAACCCTGTTTTACATAGTGACATGGGGTTGCGTCCCATACCCTTTCATGCATCCTCTTTCTCTCTTATGCACATTCATTTACAAAACTCATTTACACTTAAAGTCACCCTCGGCATTGTTACATGCCAGAATAATTGTCTTATCTATCCCAGAACCCAAGTCCGACCAAACCGCGTTGATGCGAACCGCAACCCGCGTTGTATGAATTTTTGGCAGTAAAAACAAACCGTGCTGTGGCGAATCCGTGTTATAAGAACCCGTGTTATAGGAGGGCCAGGTGTATAACAAAAAATATTCTCTTAAAAATGAAGCAGTGCTCAGACACATTCAAATCCTGAATAAGAAGGTATGAGAAGTAGAATCGGTGTAATTGGAGTCCGCAGTACTTTTTCTTCGCCGTGCAGATAATTAAGGGGACCTTAACGACTTGTATTTGGTGCGATGCCACGAACATGGCGGTAGGTCGGGTTTCCCGGGCAATCATCTCCTTAATTTCTCGCCTCGCCTGCATTATATCCCCCCCCCCCGTCAGGTGACACGAATTGGGGAGATGACTTTTCGCCCCCGCAGTACACGTCATATCCCGTCTGACCGAGGCAAGGAACACTGGAGGGCACTCGAGCCCCTTTGTCGAGCCCTCAAAGAGAGAAAGATAAGAAAATAAGAGGAACAACAGCGAAGGCCGACCCGAGAAAAGTTCGGATCAGGTTTCGACGCCGAGCTCCCAGAGTTCCGCATGGCGCTTCGCATATGTTTGAATCTAGTTCGCCGAGGAGCGAATATTGAAGCGAAGAGAGATTCAAACATAATTCAAACAAACATCTCCAAATTTGGCACTGCGTGTTAGGCGCCTCAACTCGAGTGTGTATCGCAATCAAGAGATGTCAAACTTCATTCGGAATTTTCGGAAACAAAATCAGTGTAATTTGATCTGGTTACGTGTGTAAAACTAACTTCAACAGACAGCTGTAAACCTCATAATATACGTACACGGATATGAGTCTAATGGCCATTAATATCGATAAATCAAAATTTACAGTAAGAACTGAAAGACTTAGTTAATTTCGCGAGGAAGAACGATCCGGAAATTCTTCCATTTTTGGAAAGTTATCCAGCCATATTTACTTGGTAATTATATTATATTATGACAATCCAACTTCTTATTGCACTTTTATATTGAAAAAACAACATACATACATAATAGAAGCTACGAAGAAATGTTTGACATTGCTCAATGATTAAGGGGAGTTAATTCTACGCATTTTTAACAACAATTTGATTTTCTCAAAAACGGCTCTGACGATTTTGATCAAATTTCGTACAGTTACTTAAGTTTACGTCTTCAATAATACTACACAGTTCATAATTCTCAAAAAATGAATATAATTTATAAGCTTTCTTGTAAACAACATGTAACACACGATTATAGTCGCCACTTTTCAATGCAAATGTTGCCGAGATTTGTGATGGTGACAATAACGAGAGGTGTCAATTGACAAAAAATAAACTCACCCTCCAAACGTCCAAAGCCAATGCTCACTCCTTTCTTAGCAGCCAGACGGACGAAGACAGGTCAAGTGGTTATTGTTTGCGTGTATCCATGGATGCATCGAATCCTTTCCCCGGTTCGGGTATAAATATTCACCAAAAAACGATAACTATAAAGCTATGCCAGCGACAACCACATACGCTGTCCCAAAATGCAACCGGACTCCCCCACTATAATAACACTTCGAAAAAACCTTCACAACACAAGAAAAAAAACAGTACGCGCCGAACGAAAAGAATGTTGAAAACAATGAAGAGTCGTTATTCTAAAGGGGTTCGTTGCCGGGGAACGAATGAACCGCCGACGATACGGCCGAATCGATTACCTCACCCTGAAAAATGCCTCCGGGTCTGGGAGGGAGGGACTGGAGGGCAAGGAACACGACTCAGGGCAGACGGAGACCCTCCGAGAAAACCATAGCAGTGTCCCGACTCCGGTCTGCACGTTGAGAATAGGTAGGCGAAGTTTCTCCCTCGCTCGAGCAGTCGATGCCCCTGCCCCCTGTGCGGCGGTAGGAGAAAGCAGCCTGGAGGGGGAAGTTTACCCGAGGACCTGGAGCGAGCGTTGTTAAGAAGCTTGAGGTACAATCCTGTCGAGATACTTTCAAGTCACACGCGCAAGTGAGGAAAGAACTTCCATTCAACTTAAAGGGTTCTTTTTTATTATATTAAGTCGCACAAACATTTTTATTTTGTATAATAAGATTATTAGATCCATATTTTACACAAAATAAAATAAAGGTCCTTATACTTCTTGTACCGTCAGTATAAAAATATAGAGCGCTTGCAATTATCCACTCGTCTCGCCACCATATTTCTCCCTCCGAAAGAAATGGTTTCTATTACACTTAGAAAAAAAATATATATATATGCACTTACTGAAGGTAAATAAATGATAAATTATACGTTACGGCCTCTCGCCCTGTTTCAGACCGAAAGATATTAAAATCCAAAAGCTAATAATCACATATTTTAATTATCACATCAATAAAAATGTATTTTTAGATTATAACGCTGTTGTTATTTTAAAGAAAGAATTGGCTACGAGCCAACAACTTTCGTATTTATCTGGAAATGAGAGGTTTTTCATGTATTATGACATTAATTTTTACATTTTTCCAATTTCTTGCTCAAATAATGATACTAATAATCGTAAAAACATTGAATTATTTTATCACTGCGGCTTCAATTCCATAACTGTAATAAGAATCGTCTAAGAGTGGCAGCAATACCTACTAATAGTAATATTCTGGAATATAACAGTAAACTCATAAAGTCATAAGAGAATATTACGATTCAAAGTAACTTGCGGGAGTATCGTTACTTTTAGAACTCAATAACTCCAACCATTTTCGAGAATTTGTTGTCCCCAGCGATTAGAAGTCTCGGCAATTTTATAATCTCGGAAAAAATGACATTACGTGAGGACTTCAGTTTTGTCGGAAGTTCCTCCACAGTCCAATTACAGATACCATTCATACGCCTATTAAACAATTTAATGACTGACTTCCTCTGAATGATAATCACCTTCCGCAAATTTATTTAGAAAGAAATGCTATTTGTATCGCTTAGATCAGGGGTGATCAACCTGTGGCCCGCGGGCCGTATGCGGTCCTCGAGAGCATTTTATGCGGCCAGCGAAGATGAAAAAGCGATCCGTAAAATATAACACCAATATCAATATTTTTCCTAAAATTAAGATAATAAAACCTTTCATTTTTTATTTTAACGCTAAAATCCTTATTTGGACTTGATTTTCACTTCAGAATCTCTCGGTAATTTCCTATTCCAAAACTAATACTACTGAAAGGTTGTCCACCTCTGACTTAGATGATTTATAGGGTTCTTCCTGCTCCGATTGCAATAAATCTGCGTCGTATGTAGATTTTGAATCCAAATATCCGTCGTCTAATTTTCATCCTATGAATGGATTTTGTACATTTTTGGGATGTGGATAATTGGTGTGATAAACGCAAATATTAATAGATATAAGATTCCGTTAGGTCTTTGAGTAATGTATGCATGCAATAGTGACGTAATCAATTAACATCCGAAAGAACGAACTAATCATGTGAAACCATAGAAAACGTTTAGGTCGGATTACAGTCTTGAATAAAATATGAAGAGATGATAATGTTAAGAAGATGTGTCATCGAAAATCAAGGAATCAGTCGCTTAGGATACGATGGAAGTCGCATCGAATACAACTACAAGGGGCGGCCCGAGGAATTTTGGCGCCCCGGGCGGGACAGCACTCCAGCGCTCCCGTCCGTAAATGTTTGTTGAGATATTTACAAAGTGCACGTTAATTTATTCATCGCTCTGTAAAACTTATTGATAATGAAAAAATAAAAGGAATGCCATAAGATTCCAGCCCCCTTCACGGTGTAAATTGCTGTCCAATATTTATTCGACTGCAAGTAATGAATGGACTATTGATCAGGATAGCGCCCCCAACACTTTGGCGCCCCGGGCAGCCGCCCTGCTCGCCCGTATCTCGGGCCGGCCCTGACAACTACGTAGACTTAAAAAACGATAAGTAAAGCAAAGAGGGAATATGTAGAGGGAAAGGCGATATGGGATGAGAAAAACCGGGAAAAACGAGAGAGGGCGAAACGGGGGGAGGGGGAGCAGAGATGGCGGAACGATAAATTGGAGAAAAAAGAAACGAAGGAGTCGCCAAGACAAAAGAAAATCGATCGCTGAATGACGTAAGAGAGGCTAATGACGAGAAATACATCGCAAAAAACCTCGAAAGAAAACTGTAAGAAAGTAGTCTCGTTACGGAAGTAATTGAATCGTTTGCCAGCGAGAAAAGTCGAAAAATGCTTCCTTATGAAGGAAAGAGACGAAAGGGAATAGGACGGATCCCGATGGAATTTTATGCTGGAATGAAGCTGACTGAGAGCCGCCGTCATTTGACAGATAATCGAATCTGTTAGAAATTCAATGGAAAATGGAGAAGTGGTAGAGGTTAATCGAATTTACGAAAGGCACTTTCACGATTTTGAGCCACCTTTCTCTCTATATACGTATATTTGAGAAATTTCGCATAAAATCCCACTGTAAAAGTCCTTGATGCAGAACCTCGCATACGAATTCTAAGGCAAACGACCTTGCCCATCGTTTAATGCGCGAATTCCGGGTACAATTCCATTCACTCAAACTTACTTTGAATACGTTACACAAAATATTCGGAGAAATAAAATTCATAAAATACCATTAAAAGACTATCAAACGCATAACATTCGAAAAATACATTCAAATCGCAGAATTAAAAAAACGTCACGAAATTATGGTAGGGTTAATTGGTGGACTCAATGTATTATATCGGTAATGGCGAAACTTCTATTGCCTGCGTGCCAATGTTACTGAAATTGTCGACTCTTTTCCGCCACGCGTGCCACGAAAAACTCCTTGATTTTTTTTCCGTGCCAACTAAATTAAATTCGTGATCAAGACATAAGAGATTGAAATATGCGACCATAAAACTAATGTATACAATAGTTAACTAAATAAAACGTGTTTTTGCGGCACTAAATCAGCACAATAAATGCTTTCATTGGTTTTCGCCTTTCGTTGCCGTGCCAACCAAAATCGTCCTGCGTGCCACATGTTCGCCATCACTGTATTATATGAACTATTCTGACTTCCATCACTGCAAAGGCTGGTATCAATTGCCTGATCGTCAATGTATTCCTGTAAATACATCATTTGTAACAGCCCTTAAATATTCGGGAAGATAATATTATAAGTATATTATGTGTCCAACATGATCGCATGTCACTCTGTTTTTAATTGTTCTATTGATCTTAAACTACAGTGTTCATAATATCACATCGGCAGTTGCCACTCGTCTTTTCCACCTCAAATGTGAGTCTCCTAGAAAACTTTTCTGTTATATAAGATAACGCCGCGTCCAATAGGCATCTGCAATGAGAACAGCAATTAATTCTTCGCAAGCTAAAATGTGCCATTTACGAAAGTGGAGTGAGGAAAAGGTTCGGTGATTTCAGTTCGAATGAATTACCGATCTATGGAATATCTGAAAATAGTTCTGGGTTCTTTTAAACGTCGCTGTGAAAACATTGCTGCAGTTTTACTATATTTTTCATGCAAGTACCTTCTCTTTCATTAGAGATGAACGAATAATTTAAGTAAATGCCCCTCTGGAAAATTAAGCGCGTCATAAAATACACGCTTGTGTAAGTTGCTGCTCCATGTGGAAGTGGAAAAGACAAGGAAATTAATCTCTCCAGAGGTGTAAAGGGACGAAGGATGAGCACAGAAGGAATGGAAGAGGTTAAAGCAGCGATTTTCAACCGGGGGTTCGCGAACCAAAAGTGGTTCGCGTAAACGTTAAAGTGGTTCGCAGCTCTAAAGATAAGAACAATGAAGCCTTATCCGCCGTGGGTAAAAGTTCGTTCGATCAATTATGGTTCATTAACATACAACCTTGCCAAAGAGTGCAATGAAATACATACTTATTACCATTTTGTACCACATATTTGTGTGAAAAGGGATTTTAGGTGTATACTCGAATAAATAATTAGTATAGAAATAGGCTTGAAGTTGACGCAGATTTAATTGTAGCCATATCAACTATTTTTCCAGATTTTTTGAAAATGTGCGATGACAAACGAGCCCAAGTATCTCATTAATAATCAATTCAGAAATGGAATAAAGTCCAATTCTCTTTCGTATATGTTTTTTGTTTCGAAAATGAATGCGTATTTACATTTGTTTTGTTTTACAAAGAATTTATTTGTAGTCATAATTATTTTAAAATAAAAGTTAGTATAATTAATCAACTTTTGTGTACTATTATGACCGGGCATCGCGATTTTCCATGCCTGCTCTGAGTAGAGGGATATGGGAGCGTGGGAAAGATAGGGCGCAGGAGAAAATACATAGTTACATAGGTCGAATTGAGATTGGATGTTACGGGTTGGAAGGAATGTGTTGGAAGTGTAAGACAAGGCAAGGTAAGGCGGATGGGGTGGAAATGGAATTAGAGATACTATGGGAATGAAGGCGCTAGCTGAGGCAGGGAGCAATGGAAGGATGTTTTCACTTTCTAATATACGAAGTATATTGAGAATGTATTGTAATAGCGAAAAAATTCGATCTCGAGATTTTGATGGCAATATACGGTTTAGGTGTACCCGAGTCCGAAAAAGTGGTTTTCGCAATGCCGTCTGTCTGACTGTCCGTCTGTCCGCGGCTCTAGAGCCTAAAAGAGCGAAAATGAATGAAATCTCGTTATTAGGCATTTTATCATACATAATAGAAGCTATGAAGAAATGTTTGACATTGCTCAATGATTAAGGGGAGTTAATTCTACGCATTTTTAACAACAATTTGGTTTTCTCAAAAACGGCTTTAACGATTTTGATCAAATTTCGTACAGTTACTTAAGTTTACGTCTTCAATAATACTACATAGTTCATAATTCTCAAAAAATGAATATAAGGCTAGTTCATTCTGGGCAACTTTAACAACGTTTTTCGTAAAAACGGCTACAACGATTTTGATCAAATTTCGTACCGTTACTTCAGTGTACGTCTGCAATAATACTACATACTTCATATTTCTCAAAAAATGAATATAAGGCTAGTTTTTTCTTGGGCAACTTTAACAACAATTGGATTTTCGAAAAAACGGCTCATACGATTTTCATCAAATTTTGTGTAGTTATTTAAGTTGATGTTTGTAATAATTATACATAGTCCATATTTTTCGAGAAGTTCTAGAGGAGAGAGTTTTATGAATGATATTGATTATGTATGAGGGACATGGTTTGGTTACATTAATGATATGTGCTATTCCGGGTACAGAAGGTAATGTTGATGATCACGGTAACTCTCGTGGCCCTAAAACTGTTTATTAAACCATATGTGCATTCCAGTAACAAAGTGCCCCTCCTTCATCGTGGATTCTTTGTAGAATTATATGTTGAATTTAAGCTATGATAAGGGCTAGATGATTAATTACGAAAAATATATGGGGGAAGCTGGGATTTTTCAAGTTTATATTACGATAGAGATCACTTTCTATTATAACTTGCAATTAATTCGGACTAATTCTGTTAGCACCCAATAAAATCGTTGTCGGAATATATTTATAACACTTGTTATCGCCATCGCGCTATAACCACATTAAAAGAAAGATTTTAAATGAAATACTTGTGTTAGAAATGAATCCTTCAATGCTCATTTCACATTATTTGTAATCTGGTCGTGTTAAGTAGGGTCAAGAGTCAGTCTAAAGTCTCTTTTCGCCGGCGCTTACTCCGAGGTTTTAGCAGGTAGGGTGGAGACACGACATAACCCCGTTCTAATTCGCGTAGTAACGTTGGCATAAGAGATGCACATGCAAGATAACGCGGATGAGCTGGAACTAACTGATAAGCTTCTCAGACTGAACAATGAAAAAGCACGACGACATCTTAATAGCTCGTACAAAAGGGAGCTAAAGATGGAGCGTGCGGATTCCGCTTAACTTTTGGCAATAAATTTCGAATAAATTACCTTTATCGCTCTATCTCTACAAAGTTTTATCCTTCCTCAACGCTCATGGATTATAACGCATTTTAAATGGGAGCGCAGCATTCTAGTAGAGCAGGAGTCTTTTCGATGTGGCGAGCACCACTATCTTTCTGAAAAAAATAGGAATACTCATAAATAACATCAAACCAACATCAAAGGTATTGTTAATGATCTTGAATACGTTGAGAAGGAAATCGACTGAGCAAATTAAATTATTGGCTCTAGGAAATGGGATACTAAGCACCGTAGACGAGGACAGTAAGGCTGTCAAAGAGCAAAGCGGTGCTCGCGAGAACCCCTGTATTAGAGAGAGAGAGGAGATTGCTTCAGTCAGGAAGGGTGGTGAATGGTCGCGCGCAAACCGATAATTATGTAGTGGAAGTTGTTATAATTGACTTCGTCGAATAATTGTACAAGGAAGAGGGTCTGGGGGAGAAGCCACAAGATTAGACGCGCTTCGCGTGGCAAACTAGCCATTTAAAGGCGTCAGGGACGGAGCCTCTTGAGTCATTTTATATGGCTTTCCTTATCGCTCTTTCAGACATTTAAAGCAGGGGCGTGCAACGTACGTCCCGCGGGCCGCATCCGGCCCACTGGAGGATTTTATGCGGCCCGCGAAGCTTTGGTCTGCAGTATTTATTGCAGATAATTTTGCACATTTTTAGATTATATATATCATATGCTGTCGTCATAACAAATATCCTGGTCAAGTTTTAACGTTAAAAAGGGTTAAAACTTCATTTTCGTATTTAAAATCATGTAAGATCTCCTGAATAAGTTCCGATGTAAAATCTCATGCGGCCCGCCAAGGTCCTTGCGACTTCTAATACGCCAAAGCACTCACATGTATGAATGCGGCCCGCCACATAAAAATGTTGCATGACCCTGACTTAAATGCTATATCATAATACGTTTATGAAATAAAGTTTCATAAATTTCCACTGAGCGTCAACGAGAAGAGGATGATACGTAATTTGCTTTGGTCCGCGTCTATTGTGTCTCGGAAAAGCCCTTAAGAGATTGATAAAATGCGTCTCCCATCTTCATTGAAGCCGCATAAAAAATATTCTGCTAGAATAAAAGATCGGTAAAATAACACTGAAGATGGCTTTTTAATAACTGGAATTTAAAATTTCTTGCGAAATGTTGATCGATGAAACATTCCCAATATAGCTGAACTTTTTTGCTTGTTATTCTGTGCGCAAATTAATACGGTCATTTTATTTTAACGAGAAAACAATTTAGATGAGACTCCATTGCTCCTCTCAGGTAAAACAAACGACGTAAAATACACGATTTGAACCTGCGACATCAGTGTGGATATCAGCAGGGCCGGCCATCTATCTAAGGGAGCCCGGATGCAAATTTCCGCCTGGGGCCCCCCCTCCCCCTGCCCATAGGCAGGGGAGGCCCCCCCCCATATTACGTTTTTGGCTTCCAGACAAATACGATATTTCCTTGGCATTTGTAACCTTTCAAAATAATATTAAAAATAATTAATATTCTAAATTATTTTAATATAGACTTCATTGGGAATACGCACCTTTTTAAATTATACTTTAAAATTATTTATAGATTAAAAAATTAATATTGTTCTATTTCTAGCAAAACGTTTTAAAATGCTGAACGGTGTAATTATATCTTTTAATCTTACCTACGTTAAGTAATATATTATTTCCAACACGTTAAATTCGCAGCAACGTGAAATTTGCTGTTGTACAGGTGTAAAATACATTTAAAATTGTGGGCCAAATCGGACGCCAATAAAATTCATTCGGGCCATGCATTCTAAAAAATAATAATAATTCAATTAATATTGTATATTTACTTCGGAAATAATAATAATAATAACTATCATCCCGCTGCAGCTATGCTTGCAAATAATCTAAATAGTTCGGCCCTAGGTTAGATCTTCTTTGTTCCCTATTCATTTGACGTGTTTCCCTATTTCTTTGTCTTTCTTGTACTCTCCGCTCCTCATCTTCACGGGCAATCCTATGAGCTTCCGCGTCTCTTTCTCTCTCTTTCCTACAATACTCTTCCTTTGATCTCTGGCTCCTCTTCCTTTCTCTGGTAGCTGGTCTAATAGCTCTCCTTTTCACTGGTCTACCCCTTAGCATTTTAAAATTTTCTGCGATTTTACAGCAATATATTAGAGCAATTACGTGATCACAATGTCACAGAGTTACTAAATGCTAGTTTAATATCGCGGTATATTCAAAGGGGAAAAATACTACTGTATCGCTTGCTCAACAAGGGTTTCCCTTTGGCATTCTAAGAAACAACTAATTTGAGGCACACATTTGAGATGATTTGTACTGAATGTGTGTAAGAGCGCATCTTGTAGTGGAAGACGGTTTCCAAAACGACGGTCTACGTTTTTCCGTGTGCCGATAAAACATTTTGACTTGCCAAGTTTGGCACACGTGCCAAGTATTTGTCATCCTTGTACTAGATACTACTAAACGTGTACTTGAAATGATGTTACAGACAATTATGACAATTGGAAATTTGCATCGCTCCTTTGTTTATGCATATGCCGCCCTACGTATTACAAGTAATACTTTTTTTCGCGCGTAAAGTAAAAAATCGTTACTTTTTAAAATTTGGGGGGCCCCACAAACTGGGGGCCCGGATGCTAGGCATCCGCGGAACTCCCCCCTTGGCCGGCCCTGGATATCAGGTATTCTACTTAACATTGACAATAGTCTGCAATCCTAACGAGAATTATCATTAACACAATATACCAATTCGTCAGCATGAAAAATACTAATGTGTAGCGACATTTGAGATGATCTGCACCTGCATAATACCTGGCGAAACATTGTAGGCCCTATTTTAAGATTTTATATCTGAACAGAAAAGTTGTTAGGGTTCCACTCATGGCTTAAAAAATGCACCGCAGGCGAAATTTATATTTTTGAAAAGTGGGAGTGGCCTCTTAGGCCACTGCAATTTACGCAATTTTTTTTAAAGTTTGTTTTTTCTAAAACCGTCAAATTCTAGTTAATATTTTTAGGTTTAAACATAACTAAAAATGACTGATGGTGACAAAGTAGTAAAATCCAATTAACAGATAGTTAAAAGTAAATTATTTTTTGTAGCTGTCAATTGTAATATAAGTAATAATGTTTAAATTAACAACTGCACAAAATTAATTTTACAACTGCAGATTGGACTTTCAGAAATGCACAAACTTGTCAGATCTGCCCATTAAAATAGGCCCTGCAACATGAAATATGTCAAAGAGCACAAGAATGCATGAACCACATAAGGCTGCATCAAAATCGCTTCACAAATGATTGATGAAAAATGTTCAGAAAACAAGATTAACTTATTTTCCAGCAGATGGGATTTGATGGCAACATTTTTAGAAAAAAAATTACGCATGTTAATAACTGCAATAGTACAGCTATGATAACTATGGTAGTAACCTTCAACTGATATCTTTATTAATCAATTACGAAGTCTGTTTCACAAAACCTAAAACTTTTAAAAAATATAGCTGGAATAGTACAATTTCACTCAGCAAAGATACCACCAAGGGATAATTAACCGACAGTTAACCTTACAAGCAATAACTATGCTCTCCATAAAATTTGTTAATTACTTAAAAACGTAACAATAATGTACACAACTAATTTAAAGACACTGAAATATATATTTTCAAATATTATTTACAATTCTCCTACAGAACAAATATTTAAAAATTTCCTATCAATTCATGGACAAATGGTAGAGATAGCGAAGGCTTTGGTCAGAGAAATAAAACAAAATAGTTCATAATTGTCATCCTCGTTTTACTCATTCACATACAATGGACACTGCATTCAAAAATCATGGAACACAAAAACTGATTGATGTCATTCCATATCACAAATGTAATCCAACACTACATAATCACTCTAAGCAGATTTCAAAGGGGAAACAAAGCATATTTATAATTGTGTCAATTTCCTTACAAGTGCTCCCAACTGTACCTGGCATAATCAATTATTCAAACATTAAAACTGCAACCGGCTCAAATCTCACTACACAATGCATATTTTCACAGACAATTCTTCACTCTGCTGATCTAAAAGATGTATTAGTTCATCCATTTACAAGCAATTTGGAAATTTAAAAAATTATAAAACTCTCAACAATGTTGAACACAACCATGGGCGTATATTTCTAAAGAAATGTTTTTGTTTAAATAAAAAATCACACTTTCATAATAATTATCGGTACAGCTATGCTTCAATTATTTTGTGCTAACAAATCTTTGTAATTATGGCCAAAAGAACACGCCTGGCACACTAATGGATACTAGTTTCTCTTTAACTCTAACATCTATCACTTTTTATAATTGAAGCATTTTTTTATTAAATAATAACCAAACACAACGACCCAAGAACTTTTTAACTATAAAGATGTATTCCCCTTTGCAATCATTCTCAGCTTGGCTCAAATCTTTTTATATCTTTTCTCCCCCTCCTCGAGAAGGCCAACAATCGAGATGTCTTGCCGCAGCCTCTCCCATTGGTCAAATTTGGTCCCGCGGCAAGGTGGTTTTTAGTTCATTGGCAAAGAGGCAGCTGAGAAAAGGCCGCCAACAAAACCTGCGAGCCCTTCCTCACCAACCGTCTCTTGGTCCATTTGCAACAGGTCATTTTTGCAACCCTTACAAGGAAACTATCATACAATCAGCAGTGCGCAACACACAGGGTCCAGGCTCCCAATTTACTCGGCTAAATCATCTCACACTGAAGCCCGACCAATCAATTCAAAAATTTCCCTTTACACAGAGAAAAATCAATCATGCATTTTCCAATAAATACAATTTCTACTTAATCAAACATGGATTACACCTCACTAAAATATTAAACATTTTTTTGCAATTCTGAGGATCATATCAATAAAAAATAAGAGTGAGAGGAAGGAGAAAAATGGTGTAAAATGAGCATCGTGGAATGGCTTCAGGGGCTCAACAGTCTTTATTTTTTTTATTCTTCACAAACTACCATTTTCTTTAAGAGATGTTTCCTCAGACAACTTCCTTCACACAGGCAAAAACTTACTCAGGGAAGCAGACATTTCCATTGTAAACATCACCCCTTCAATTTCAATAGGGGTAAATTATATATATATACAATTAATTTACAATAGTAATGAGAAGGAACAAGGGCAGAATTACAACATTTTGTAAGAACTGTCCAATCTTATATTTTAACGACACAATTTTTAGCAACTCCCCTTGACACAATAATAATCAACAAAGGTGACTGTGATTTTCAGTCAGACGACGGGAGCAAAGGCATACTTTGCCAATAAAAAAAATATTGTATAACTGCATAAATAATTTAAAAAAGGACCACAGGTTAAATAGTCCTACCATCACACTGACTGACCTTGCCCCTTAACGTACAGTTCACTAATGCTTCCAAAGGGAAAAAACACAGACAAATCTCTTCCCCAACCTCCAACTAACAAAAAACTAACCCTTTCCGATATGTTGACCTAAATGCTCTCAATTTTTTTAAACTCTCTCTCTCTCTTTCTCCTACAGTCTAATATACACTTAAAAAGAGTGTTAGTGTGGAGGAAGGCACTAGAGTAAACCCTATTACGAAAAAATGGTATCATATCCTTTTATTTACAGCCACAGAAACAACAGCTGCCTTACATTCATTATCCATCATTTTTCATTTTCTCTTTCATCTAAATGCCTTTGCTCAACAAAAATTGCATAGGGAAAAAAGACTAATCTTTGGATGAGAAATGCAGCATTTGAAATTAGGAATGCTTCAAGAATAATGCTTATATAAAGAATTGTGACAAAACCAGGCCATGGCCAACAAAACAACTTTTTAAGGAACGTTTTTTTTTAGACAAAATGAGATCAACTGTCTGCAAACTCTTGATCTTAAAGTGATGGACAAACTACTTGAGTTGATGGCATTTGATGCCACTTAGGCACTTCACTGACCCTGAAACTTGAAGAGGAAAACTATCAGATTCCACAGGAATGAGGCCACAACAGTCACAAATTTAACCAAATTTACAAAAGGAAAACGAAAATTGTGCAAAGGAAACTATCACACACTGTTCAGAAATCTAAGACAAAATGTGTTTTCAAATTCTGCTGACTTTCTTACACTCAAATTTTTTAATGCAATTACTACCCAATGTCACATATCCAACACATCAGCAGAAAACGCTATTTTCTTACACCAGCTTGGAAAGTGCAGTTTCTAAAATACCAATTTGATTCCATGATTCCAAAATACCATCATAAGGAAACAGATCTGAGGAAGTCAGAGGGCATGGAGGGAGGAAAGGGTAGAGGTGAGAAAGAGCAACCTGTTTTTGGGAGTGTTTCTCCAGTTTCTTGACTAGCCAACCGAGCGAGGTGTGTCATTTCAGATGGAGGACAGTCAAATGATTCCACTTAAAAATTTTCCCAGTTTCGTACAAGATTTCAGTCTAATTTTGGGCCAAAAATACACCACAGAAAGATAAACAGCTTTTTTTTTTATAGGCTCAATGGAAAGAGAGGCCACAGCATTCAAAACGCCAATAGGCAGTATTAAAAAAAAAAAGAGCAAGACCCTCTCCCAGCACGGCAACCTTCAAATATCACTCCATCACTAGGTCAATGAGCCTTGTCAACTGTCCTTCAACACTCCCGTAAAAAATGGCAGTGTCAGTTCAACACTTTGGCAGTGTGGACGTATTCTAACTTTAAAATTTTCAATCAGTCAAGAATCCATATCGGCATCCATCTGCATGCCTTTGTAAACCATCATTCCGTTCTCTTCCCGATCGGTATCTCGGAATGACCAACCAATCTGTTTTCTGGCATTCATAATAATTAATGTTACTATAAGCTACAAAATAACAAAATAAAATAAATCGGAGATCAACGTTTTCTCTTCCCCGATGGCCCACACGTCTAAGAGCCCGGTCTAAAATTCCGGTGAGCAACATTTGGCCCATAGCTAGGAAAAGGCAAGACGCAGTAAGGAGGGACCTCTCATCAACGATATCGGGGAAGGGAAGCAATATGGAGTGAGGTCAAGTTATTACACTTTTAAAAACAATTAAAAAAACGTTTTGTAACAATTCAGGAGTCCTGGCAATTGGGCAACCATTACATATTAAACTTGGCAGTGATTCCTGGGCTTATTTGGCATGGGAAGGTCTAGGGGACATTACTCACTAGCAGGTATGGTCAGCAAAAAATTCTGCCCACACTCGCACACAAAAAACAAAGAGAAAACTCACTAATCAAATGGCAGGTCTGGTTGGCAGTGATGAAATTATTTATATTTCCATTTATCCCCTTAAATTTGTTCCGAGTGCCAATTTAAACCCATTATATCCAATATTTCAGCATCAATGTTTGGATATTCCCTCCATTGCCAGGATTTTAACTCCCAAAGAAACTCGCAACATACAACACATTCACACCAAAATAAAGAGTCTCCCTCGAAAAAAGAGTGATCCGGAGACATATTAAAAGGGGTTTAATGGCGAATAAAGATGTGGAAAAAAATCTATATAAAGTTTTTTACGCAAAACTGAGCAAGTCTGGCAATAAGGGCACAGAAGAAAAAAAATCAGACTACATCCAGTTTTCTCCCAAAATTCCACCTCGAATATGTACAAACGTCTATCCTATGCCCGATCCATTAACAGATCTCAGGTCTTTTCTTATCCATACACTGGCAGTGTGGATGGCTGGTTGCTAGAGGAGATGTCTCCATCAGCCAGGGGGGGACTCCCCCAACATGCGGGATAAAAGATTTGGGGTTTTATAAAGGTTTGGTTTCTTTTAAGGAGAGAAAATTCAGGTAGGGGGTGGGTCCTCCTATATGTACAAGACAGCTCTATCTTACAACCCCACAGGGTGACTCAAGGCATCAGGGCCACGAGGTAAAGAGGTAGTTCTGCAATATGGGGTGAGGGAGGGGAGGATAGAGAATGTAGGGAAGAGGAAAGAAGTCCATCTCGATGCAATCACATCTTCTGGGCCATTTCTTTGTTCGACTGTCCCTTGCTGCATCTGCTGCTGTTTCCTCCCCACTCCTTCCCTTTCCACTTGCGCGGTTGTCATGAAAGTGACGATGACACCGAACAGGATTGTGAAGAGCTTGGTGATGGTGCCTCCGAAAACAGGCTTGATGGGGTCGACAGTGCCGAACGTTGACCTGATGCTTTCGTTTTGCGACGATGCTTTGGCGCAGAGGCTCCAAAAAGCGCAGCACGAAGGGAACTGTGGGCTGATGTTGGCAGAGTCCGGATGGGAAAGGTGCATTTGGGTTTGACTTCACTCTCTGAGACCCACTCATCCGGTATTCTAATGTCGAAAAAAAAAAATTACCATGCTTTACAAAAATTTCTCGGGAGTTAAGGATATCATGGGACATTGAAGCAGGGATGGGAATTAAAAGCTATTCTCAATTAATTCTAAGATACAATATAAAAATTACAACAGAGAAACTACTTAAAAGATATCAAATTAAAAAAATAAAATAGAAGTCAATTGACTCACAGCTGCAGAACTTGAAAGTGAGTTACCTAAATTGTAGAAAAAAATCCAAAATTTATGGAATTTTATACAAACTTTAAATTTAAACATATTAGATCCAACATTAAGTAGCAAAACTGAAGTATGTGATGAAAACACAAGTCACAAACCCATAACAAATTGTTTTACTTTAAAAACAAAATGTTTTAAAAAATATCAAACAAAACTGTGACATTACCTCACTTATATTTTTTCTAATGTTAATCCACTTTATATTATTTCAAATTAAGTAGTTAAGAGACTTTTGATAAAATAATTAAACTAATTTGGTTACTTAAAGCAAGTATTTGCTTGAGTTTCAAAACTTGATCACATATCCAATTAGAGAACAAACAACCCGAAGAAAGAAATACATGCCAGAATTTGTGAAACAAATTCATTGAACAAATTTTCAAATAAATATGACAGCAGAAAAATTATAAAAAGGAAGTTTATCATAACAGGTCTCATTTTGTAAGCAATCAAGCAGGAGAAATTAATTTTCCATTAGCCCAATATAAACAAAAAAGAAGAAAGGATTAAAATACAAAAGCTAATTTTCTGCCTAAAATAGTGCCTCATTAATATACCTGTAATCAATGGCATAGTGACGGGT
This sequence comes from Uropetala carovei, assembly GCA_036926305.1. Lineage (NCBI taxonomy): Eukaryota > Metazoa > Arthropoda > Insecta > Odonata > Petaluridae > Uropetala > Uropetala carovei. The sequence goes on from JAXCHB010000056.1 coordinate 3,038,632, forward strand.
CAGTTCTGGGGGTTAAAAGTGCCCAAGGTCATTCTGATTTTAATGCCTTAAAAATTTTTAATATTATTTTTTTTACAGAACCTAAGAATCAATACCGATTGTGCATTGAGAAAAATTCCTCCTGCTGGGAACCCATGTAGCTTAGGCAAAACCAACCTTGTCGCAAAATCCTGGATATGCCACTGTCTATATACAGGCAATCCCCAGGTTACGTAACCCAAATTTTGTGTAAGTCGAAAATTACAACAGCTGTTACGTGTTTAAAGTATAATTTACTGCATCAGTACAGTACAAGTAAACAGTTAAAATAGAGGCATTTAAACTAGCACTTTTACTCTCGCTGTGACGCAACAATTACGTTAATTTGCACAAATGCAAAACACATATTAAGAGATCAAGCAAATGTGTATGAGCAGTAAAACACATTGAGAACACCACATTACAACCCACGCCTTGCATCCTTCCTCCGCGAACATATGTAGTTCCCGCTTGCTTACGCAAACCGCTAACGTAAACTTTCCGCATAGCAAAAATTTTTTTAGTGATTTACTTAAGTGTGGGTTTACATAAGTCAAGGCTTACGTAACCCAGAGAGTGCCTGTAACACCTATATCGATACCTATAGTAACGCTGATGACAACATCTCATTAAAACAATAAGAAAGGAAATATTAATTGAGATATTTCCTCAAGTTCACTACCAGCCTATTTTAATACAAACAGTCATGACAATGAAATTTATCTTAAGTACCGTAATTTTCCAATTATAATACACATTTTTTTTCACGAAAAAATGACAAAGTTAGGGTGCATATTATACATGGTAACAAATGCATACAACTTTTTTAGTAGGAAAATAATTGATATTTTCGGACACTTTCACCAATAAATCAGACATTTCAATGCATATCGATATCATTCCTTTAAATATTATTTAGATTATTACACAATGCGACATTAAGACATTTTTATACATTGTATCGATATTTCAAGGGAGAGTCAAATCTAGACGTGATGTTTTTGTGAACACTCTCGCACATATATCGCTTGGTGGCAAGGTGAGAACTGTCATGATACCACTAATAACAAAGTGAAAAATTGCATTGATATTTTTTAAAAAACCGAGGTGTGTATTATACATGGTGATGACATTTTTCAATTTCCCTCGTGAAAAAATGGGTGCATATTATATTTGGTGCATATTATAATTGGAAAATTATGGTAATCTAGTAAAGGCGACTCCCGAGATTCGACAAGGATGCATTCCTGAAAACGTGGTCGAATCTTGAATTGTCGAATGTCAAACGCCATTTTCCCATAGACTTGCATGTTATAATCAGGGGATACGTTCCCGCATCTCGGGAAAAAATTATTAAGTCTTCCCTCACGTTATATAAAGATAAAATAACATTACTAATATGTTAATACAACAATATTAAATTATGAATTAATTAAATAATAAATATTTTAAATGTATAACTTATTTTTTGCACTAAAAAGGAAAAAATAAATTTTGGTTTGTATGATTATTTTACATAATTTAAAAATCTAAATTAAATCAAATCCGCCTCATCCATTCCCATGTTATTTAAATGAAGGAATGAGTAGTATTAGAAATTTTAAAGCGTGTTGAGAAAGGTGAAAAACATACTGAAATCGCACGATCGTTGGGAATGTGTCGTTCAACAGTCCTAGGCATTGTGTTGTGATTCCTAAAATGGAAAAACTTTTAAAATTTTGGGTAGATGATAGGTGTTAGAAACACATTCCTATTAGTGAGACCATGATTAAAGCAAAGGCTAAGGATCTCTATGATGATTTGAAGGAAAGGATGGATGAAATTTCTGTTGATGAGCCTCCATTTAGTGCTAGTCATGGCTGGTTTGACAGATTTAAGATAAGGGCAGGTTTGCATAACCTTAATTAACTGGCAAGGCTGCAAGTTATTTTGTGCTTTCTTTATGTTGTTAATAACTTTTATATTAATTTCATTGCAATATATAGTTGTATGTATAGATAGATGTATGCAGGGACGTGCTGCAGGCAGTCCGTTCTGGCTTGCATGAGTCATTTGTTACAAACGACTCGCACGAGTCGGACTGGGCCTTTGCTCTAATCATGGTCTCACTAATAGGAATGTGTTTCTGACACTGATCATCTACCCAAAGTTTTAAAAGTTTTTCCATTTTAGGAATCACAACACCACGCCTAGGACGGTTGAACGACACATTCCCAACGATCAAGCGATTTCAGTATGGGTTTCACCTTTCTCAACACCCTTTAAAATTTCTAATTTCAATTCATAACTATGAGTCTCATGCACTCTTTTATTTGATTCACTTGCATTATCACTATAACATTTCCTTTTAGATATCATGCCAAGTGATAAATTTATACATAAATCAATAAAATAAATAAATTTAAATAAAAGATTAGCAGAAAAGAGTGAAATCAGCACAAATTCAAACAATTCGAGCAGAAATAACTATGTCTACACTGAAACTTAACCTCGCATGATTGTTCGGGACGAAAATTACTTCGCATAAACTATTTCCCAGTTCGATCGGCTGTGTTGAAATCTCGAACTGTTGAATCTCAGGAGTCACCTGTACTTTGGAAAACATTATTTTCTGAATAAAATCGTTCTTGAACCTTTATACCAGATAACTACTACCAAAAATAAGTTCACCTTAACTTTTCATAAAACTTTGGGCCACAACCTATCAGATGAATCCTGAATGAAATGCCTTACTAAAGACATAGGCAGATATAGAGGCAGTGAACCTAGGCAACCCCCCAAAGGCCTTGCTCCTCTGGGAGCCTCATATCTAGATGTGTGTGAGAGAGTATTATAATCAGAAGAAGCCTACCCACTATATTTTAAGTATATTCATAAAAACATTAGCAAGAAATTTTTATAGCCTCTTTTCTCTCCTTAAAATTTAATCAAACATTTTCAGAATTCCTGAGTCGAGCCCTGCACCTGGCTAAATAAGTTCATGTTGTTAAAGATCGTCAGATAAATTTCCTCTCTATAATTCATTCTATCATAAGAAGATATTTCCCACAAGCATTCACAGATACTTCCAAGGCACTGCTCCAATCACAAAAAATACAGTTTCACATTAAGTAGCTCTTTTAATGTTACATTTTCAGAATGTCATTTCCAAATATGTCGCAACCCTAAATAATTCTCATAACACTATGATGATATGAAGTCAATACCCCATTGCTAGTACGATGAAGAAATATATGCCATATGGAAAAAGATGTGCTTTTAACATGATAATAAATGAAAGAGCATGCACAATATTCAAATGCAAGCAAATCAAATAAGGCAATCAATGTTAAATAGATAGCTAGATAGATAAAAGACTTTATTATCAAAGTGAAATTGAGACCATAATGTTAAATGAGCTTGGATGAAAGAGTTAGCAAAATAAATGTTTAAGGAAGGGTTCTTGTTCTTTAAAACAATGTTGAAATAACTATGTATTAAAGGTTATTGGATAGATTGAAATACATGGGAGAAAATACACTTTGATCGAAAGGGTGTGGTTCAATAGAGAAAAGATGAATGAGAAAAGCTGCATGAAGACAACTTTTCTCCTGGCAGCTGCAACAGATTTCCAAATTAGAAATTTAAGATAAAAATTGGTCATCAAACAAAATTTGTGTTATATGATAAAATGTGTCAATGCAAAACGTTGATGAGTTTAATGGTTCTTTGGAGACTGCCAAGAGATAGCAATTCCCATATCACTTCTAGCAAACGTAACAAAGCACTTAAAATACCCTTAGATATACCTAAAACCATCTTTTAAAAAACCAATTTGAAATGAAATCTTTTCAAAATAGCCTCTGGGCAAATCCTTTGGCACTCAAATCTCCTCCCTTCCTTGTAACCATCCAATCTACTCTGCAGCCAGCAGTCAAGGCCGTCCTCATACTCCAGATCACAGATGAACCAATCCAAATCCCAAAACTGAATTCCTTCCTGTTCCAGCACAGTTTATCCAATACTCTCCCCTAAGTGTTGGCCCAAATAATCGAGAGAACACATCCACCACAGACTTCATTCTTGACCTTCTCTCGGGCCTCGGGTGCACTGAGTCCCTTGGCTGCCTCTGAGGGAGACAAGAAGGACAAAAAAAACCAAGACAAAAATTTCTATCCCAGCACTCTCATAAAAGCCCTTTTGTCCATAGGCAAAAGGGTCATTCTGTTAGCGATAGGTTTGGAGAAGGTTTTCAGGTTGGGAAGGCTGCCGGGTTGGGTGCATATATTTAGATTGAGGGACTCACATATCTTCCGGAAACCATCGCAAGAGGACTTTGGTCTTTCCATCTAGCTCCGTTCTCCGTGCCAAAACCTGAAAATATCACATCATGATCACAGTGCATGGCATTAAACAGAGACAAAAATTATCCGAGTGCTCTATAAAGAATTGATGTCACCACACTCTCTCCATATTTACAAAAACTTCTGCTCCAACCTGTAGAACCAAGGTGTTTGTTGGCCTACGATCATTTAAATGATAGCATGAAGCATTTTTAATAAATAATGAAAAGTGATAAACATCTATTCTACTGGGCTAGCAACATGGCAGCATAACAAAATGATTAACCATTCACTACTATGTATCAATTTTAAATTTCCACTCTTAGCTCAGCTTATACAGAGTCATCAAAAAAGAATTCTGGGATTTCAAAATTTTAATATCTCTTTAAATACAGAACAAAACTCACTTATCATATTTCGAAATGTGTAAAAACTCTCAAAATTTAATATCATACTTTAACAGATCTCAATGTGAGCACCATTTGTAGCTCTACAAACATCTAAGCAGTAGACCGTTTCTGACCAGGTACAACGAAGCATGTCCAGTGTGATTGTTGCTACATCTACAGAGATTCTCTGTCGTAGATGGTCCAAGTTGGAAATTTTTTCAGCAAAGACAATGTTTTTCACATACTCCCACATGAAAAAATCCATTGGTGTAAGATCAGGACTTCTTGGACGCCAGGCTATTGGTCCACCTCTTCCAATCCATCGATTAGGAAACCTCGCACAGAGCACAGAGAATCTCTAGACTGAAATGAACTGGGGCACCGTCTTGTTGGAAAATAACAGCAGTTGCATTTTCTCCTTCAATGTCTTCAACTTGGGGTAAAACAAACTGTTCTAACACATCTAGATAAATGTCCCCAGTGATGGCTCTTTCTACAAAAAAGAAAGGTCCTACCACACGGTCATGTTGTAGTCCACACCACACATTCACTTTTGGGAAGTCACGTATATACTCACAAAATTCATTCAGTTGTTCTGATCCCCAAATTATGCAGTTGTGATGACTGATGCAGCTATTGATGTGAAAAGTAGCTTCGTCTGTGAACATTATCCGTTTTAAGTAGTCTTCACTGTCAAAAATTTCACTAAACATGAAATTAGCAAATTCGACACGTTTTGGACAATCAGTGTCTTTAATTTCATGTCTTAGTTGAATTTTGTACGCATGTAATTTTAGGCACTTATGCAGCACATTCTGAATGGCGGTCTTAGGTACACCAAGCTCCAAACTGTGACGAGCGATACACTTTTTTGGGCTCTGTCCACATGACTGTTTGATGCATTCCACAGTCTCTCTGGATGTTCGTGGTCTTCCTGTTAATTTCTGATTTTCAACACTTCCCATTTCTTTAAACTGATTAAACCACTATTTCACCAGTGGGCACTTCTATTCCATATGTACGCCGAAAATTACATTGAACAATCACAACTGATTCTAGCACGCACCGAGCTTTCTGCTGAATGGATACCATCTCATTAACTGGGGCTGGCATGTAACTAATAATGCGCAACTGCAATCATATTGACACTAACATTGAACGGGAAAGGTGAGATAAAACTTGGAGAGTTTTTACACATTCTAATAGAAAAGTAATGTTTACATGTCCCGAATTTACCGATATATTAAACATTGAAAACCCGGAATTCTTTTTCGATGATCCTGTATATTAATGCAATCCTTAACTAACGGCCACTGGTGCCTTGCAAAAAGTAAAATTTACTTTTCTCACCATAATGCATGCTTATTTTTCTATAGTTTTTGGTACAAGTTTATTAAGATTCTTTTTAACTGTTTCCTAAGTTTCTGAATGGTCCAGGGAAAACTTCTGCATATTTAAACTAAATTTTTGGATTAAATAATGATAAAAAAATTATAATGTGACAAAAATGGAAGAAAATCATTTTGTCTTTGACCCAAATTCCCATTTTAATTAAATTTGCACAAGATGAAACAGCTCTGACAAATCAGAATGTGAACAGTGTTGAATACACTTGGAAAAACATGAATTTTTTAAATAATGCTCAGCACAGAGGATTACTTATTTAAAAATGACATTAGTGAATGGACTGAATGCCAAGGTAAAAAATGCTCAGATAGTTATTTAAAGATCAGGAAGCAAATTCTTTCTTATAAATAACTTAAAAAGCTTGATCCAAATGCCAAACTTGTTAAAAGCATTAATAACTGAGAAAGAAGCTTTATAAAGGGTCAAGTCTAACACTATCTCATATTTGCATTCTTTACTTTAAAGCAGGCAGTATTCTACTATAGTATAAAGCAAATAATTAATTTAAATAAATGAAGCAAATAGTATACATCACAATTTTTGAGAGAAGAGACAAAAATCACTTACCTGCTCAGAGTTTAATAATTCTCAATGACTTTGAAATTCCATTCACTGCTACTTTCTCACGTGCATTAGTTACAAAGAATGTCACCACAGAAATTGTTTTTTTACATTTTAATTGGAATGAAATACACACAGCCATGGTGAAATCTATGCAAACCTTTTCAACCCAATGGTGTATTTTATTAAAGCAAACGATCTTAAGTGTTAGATTGACTTTGCGCAAGATATCATAAAATTAAAACATTGCTCAAATTAAAAAATAATTACTGATTAAAACTAAGAATTTAACAACCAAAAGTTTTAATTACACCATTTCATTTATTTTCACAAAACTTATTAAAAAACTAATTCCCAGTAAAGTCAAAATTAACAAATAAAATGTCAACGCATCTGGGAATGCTTAATAAAAACAAGCACATTACCTTGCTGGTAAGTAGAACTTCATCTCCACGAGGGGTGACTTGACCTGATAACTCCTTCTCGGCCACAGCTACCAGGCGATGTTGAAGTTCTTCCATCACTCCGGTATCGAAGTAGTCAAACATCCGTGCTGTATAAAAGAGTTTATCTCAAATTAGTAACAAGCATAAGAAAAGTGAAAAAAAAAGACTTTAAAAAGTTTAATAAAGATAAAATGATGGAATGAATGATCCGAAGATCCTTATGCAACAGGCATAAGCTGGAATGATGAGAAATGTGGAAACAGATGAAAAAATCTGCTATGACCAGGAATCGAACCTGGGTCTTGCACTCAGGGCCAGAGAGGGGGGAGGGGGGGGGGGGCATCGGTGCGAATAATCGACCCTCTCTCGGGCAAAAGTTTCCTGTGAATATGCAGTGCATGGGGGCCCCACAAAAATACTTAGAATTTTCCCCGTAATCTGCCGTAAGGTATTCGAAGTAGTAATATCCTAATTTCACCACTCAAAATGAAGACGAAAATACACATCTCAAACGTTTGAACTTGTTTTGTTCTATACTTTTAATGTTAGAATTATAGAAGTCTCACTGTATTTTTGGAATTAAAATGTAAAAAATATCAATCAAAATCAAAATGGTATAATAATCTCATATTTCTATATAAATGGGGGCCCCAAAAACTTGACTTGCATGGGGGCCCCAAAAATGTAGTTATGCCCCTGATTACAATACCTACAATCCATTCATTAACTTTGTTATCAATGTTTATACATTCCCTATACACCTTTTATATTCTTTGCAAATCTGCTGACTTTGTAAGCATATAAATGTAAGTTCTTTCAGAATAGGTGCTAACTTTGTTAGCATGTAATGTGAAAAATTTTAGTCAATTGTAGTTGAGGAAAGGGGGCCCGGGAGTGGAAAAAGCACCGGGGCCTGGAACTTCTCTCCCAGGCCCTGCTTCCACTTGCTGGATGGATAACCTACCACTGAACTAATGTAGCAGACAAATTCTCCTGTTTCATAACAGGAATATTTTCTTAGCTTGGGACCGAGATACACATGCTAGTATCAACCAGTCCCAACAGATGTTCAATTCCCAGTCATAGCAAATTTTTTCACCTGTTTCCACATTTCCCATCATTTAATAAAGATGCTAGCAAAATAACTCAAAGTTTACATTTCTAAAACTGAAACATCGTTATAAAAATTCATTTACATTTAAGCAAGTTGACATTCGGACAGGAAAATCTTCCTTTGCCCATTTCTAGAATAAAATTCAAAAATATTAGAAAGTTATAAAAGTAAATTGTATAACTAACTCTTTTATGAATAGGTATTGCAATAATTTCAGTAGCAAAATTTTTACTGCATTTAAATTTATGAAAAGAATGTTAACAAGACAATGCAACATTCACCATTAAAATTTTATATGCATGGAATCAAAAAAATTATATAAAATACTTAAACTCACATTACACTAAACATTGAAATGATAACATTTTCAAAAGAATGAAGTTTGTCTTCATTAATTAATATTGGTTTAATATTACAGTAAACCCTCGATTTAACGGACCTCGGTTTAGCAGACTTCGGATTTAACGGACAAAATCTGCTGGATCCGAGTTTTGTGCGAATTTCAGGCAATAACAGACTTTCTGAAACATGGAGAAAAATAAGGGTCTACTGATTAAAAACAATTATCCTGTGTGAAAAAAAATAAAAATTGCGGTGAATCCACATGAATTGACCATCATGAGTATTAGTGATTGTAACAACAAGGGTACTGGTTACTTATCTGGGCCACACTACATAGTTCAACGTTTCCCCACTAGATGGCAATACTTATGCGCACCGGTCTGCCTTATAAGAACTTTGTATTTTGGCCATTACGTGGCACTGTGTGCATTACTTGATGTATCTGCGATGTTTATATGTTCCTGGCAGATTGGGAGTTTCCTGAGTGTTTGCGACACTGCATTTTCCGCTACTCTTCTGTTATTTCTGAAAACCTCGACCATGTAACATGTAAACATCACGAAAATAAGATAGTATAGAGTTTTAACCATTGAATAAAGCAAAAACAAAGAAAATCGGTCCATATTTATGTATTTTGATGAATGAAGGAATAAAACCTTGCACTTTGAAAATTCAAAAATCTTGTGTAAACTAATGGGAAAATATAATTGCCTCCTGGATTAAAACCTGGGACACTTTATCAAACAAAAATATTTTTCCAGGGACCTCATAGCCAATAGAAACAAAACACTGTTTAAAAAATATTTTCACGACGAACGGTTCTCGAGAAATACGCCTCTGTAATGCTTAACGTACATACGAGGTGCTACCCAAAAGTTCCTGAAAGTTGAACGTCACGAGGGAACCGGTTGTAGTACAGACTAGTGGCGCTCAGTAGCGCTGCATGTATCCTTTGTGAACCAGTGTGCGACGTGGCTTTGCGCTGAGTGCATGCATTCTTTTGTTCTACACGTTTTTAAAACGTCGTGTTTGTGTTGTTTTGCGATTTTTTTTTCGTTGAAATGGTGGACGTGAAGGAGCAGCGTGTGCCCATCAAGTTTTGCTTCAAACTTGGCAAGAGTGCGACGGAAACTCACAAAATGCTTAAACGAGCATTTGGTGATGATGCTTTGGGTCAGATACAAACCTATGACTGGTTTAACCTGTTTAAAAATGGCCAAACATCAGTTGATGATGACACACGTTCTGGACGACCTTCAACTGGCACAACGTCGGAAAATGATGAAAAAGTGCATGAGGCTATCCTAGAAGACCGTAGGCGAATGATCCATGATGTTTGCAACATTGCGGGACAGTCATATGGGACATGCCAGCGCATTTTGTCGGATGAACTCAACATGAGACGGATTGCTGCAAAATTCGTACCAAGGCTGCTGTCTGACGACCAGAAGCAACATCGGCTGGAAGTCTGCATGGAACTTCAGGAGCAGGTCAGAAATGACCCAGACTTCCTTTCTAAGGTCGTAACTGGTGACGAAAGTTGGGTTTATGGGTATGACCCTGAAACAAAACAGCAATCATCCCAGTGGAAGAGTCCATCTTCACCCCGACTGAAGAAAGTGCGGCAAGTCAAAAGCAATGTTAAGTCAATGCTGATCTGCTTTTTCAACATTGACGGGATTATCCACAAGGAATTCATCCCTCCAGGTCAGACCATCAATGCGAAGTTCTACTGCGACATCCTGAGGCAGTTTAGGGAGGACATGAGGCGAAAGCGGCCAGAGAAATGGTGCAGGAATAACTGGGTGTTCCATCATGACAATGCGCCCACGCACACCGCTCTGGCTGTGCAGCAGTTTTTGGCCTCCAAAAACATGGCGGCCGTCCCCCACCCCCCTTACTCGCCTGATTTAGCCCCCTGTGACTTCTTCCTCTTCCCCAAGATGAAAATCAAGTTGAAGGGGCGAAGATTTGACACCGTAGAGGAGATCCAGGCCGAATCGCAGGAGGTGCTGAAGACGCTGACACAAAAGGACTTCCAGGACAGCTTCCGGTCGTGGCAGAAACATTCGGATCATTGTGTACGCTCCCAAGGGGACTACTTTGAAGGGGACAGTGGCGATTAGGACTTTGGACAAGTCTACTTTTTTTCAGATACATTTCGGGAACTTTTGGGTAGCACCTTGTACGTATGTACGATTAGAATTTTAATATTTTAAGATTATTATTATTATTGTTGTTGTTGTTATTATAGTTAAGTATTATTTTTGACAGTAATTATCATTATGTACTATCAGTAAAGTAGGTTTTCTCATGTACGAGTGTTTTTGGGCTTGAAAAATCCCATTCGCCATTTAACAGACATTCGGCTTTAACGGACACCCCTTACCCCTATTAGTCTGTTAAATCGAGGAAATACTGTATTAGGTAAAAATTCCTCAATATGATACACTTTTTTCATCAACTACAAATTTATGCTAAAGCTAAGTCCAACAGCCTCAAAACAATTGGGAAAGTCACATTTGCATTCCAGAAACAAAGCTCAGAAGTGATTCACTATGCAGTTAATATCTTTTAAAATCAACGAGCATTAGTGGATCTGCAACAAGGCCAAAGTAGGCAATGACCTAGGGGTGGAGGAGAGAGCAACAAAAACTGGACTTCAGGGTGGGAATGAAAGAAATTAATATTACTCGAGACTTTTGGTGAATTAGACTATTATGATCTGCAGACAGAAAAATGGAAAAGCTGAATAACATGAGTGATTTTTTTAAGGAAAGAAGTGCCACAAAAGGGGGAGGAAAATAATGTGGTCTAAGGGTGAGAGATTTCCAAATCTGTCACTGCCAATGAGGATGACTATTTTTATAGCTGAAATGTAATTATACTTTTCTAACTGTTTTCTGACTGTATACCATTTTGATCATCAACTGGATTCTAGCAACACGGTGAGCTTGATATTTCATCTGTGGAATTGATTTCAATTTAATTTCATGCTAAATTACTCAATTTCTCATGTAACAATAAGTTGGCCCAGCAAATGGATTTTTATAAACTTCACCAATATTAATCAATGCACAATAAATAGTAGGATAATTCATGACATTTCCAACAAATCAACTTTTTGGATTTTAACCACAAAAATAAAATTAGTTTTAAATGCTAACACTAATCTAAAACAAAAAATTCAGTTATAAAAATTTATACAATAATATTTAAGTTTGACATTCTGAATGAAACATATTACAAATCCCATAAAAAAGGCTGTTCCAAACAGATACATTTTATAACTGAATTTTTTGACATCATATATTAGTCATTTTGGTATGCAAACCATCAAAACAGTACAACATTCATTTACAAAAATGATATAAATACATTTCAGGCTAAACTAAAAAAGTTAATTACACACAGTGAAAAACCCAAATCTGTAATTAATAAGTATATGGATAGTAGTACAGGTATCCCTTGAGATATGCCTGGGATATTATTCTAGAAAACAACAGTACCTCAGAAAAGCATATCTAACGAGGCATTTTCTCAAACAAACCAGTAATAACAACTATATTCTGCTCTCAGGAATTAAAACCAAATTATTTATTTTTATCCTCTACTTATTAAAAATTTTATAAGATACAAATATTTTCTTAAATACTATGATTTTTCCAAGTAACCCAAAGAGCTAAGTACAGGCAACCCTCAGGTTACCTAAGTAACGCATTCCGGAACTCATTACATAACTCGAAATTTGCATGTCAGAAATTACTACAGAAAGTACAGGAGATGGGGAAATAATGGCTGTTGTAACGAGATAGTTGTATTTTGAGTGAGTTTTGTTTTACGAAGGTAAATCAAGCTTGCTCACAGACACCACTAGAGTAAGCAGTGCGAAATTTTTTCCGTACGTAATTTTTGGGGCCGCTTACGTAAGTACGAACTTACGCAAGTAGGGGGTTATGTAACCCGAGGGTACTCTTATAATATTAGGATGTGGTGTGGTAGTAAAGAAATAGAAATGAGTGGAAGGATTTCCTTCAGTTGTGTTCCAATGGATTATAGCTTTTCCTCTTTATGGGATATGTGCTTCTGAACATTTCTACACCCACAAATGACAAAACCTACTTGCCCAGAGACAAACATATGACTGGAGATATGTACAGACAGAAAAAGTTTTCCACATAAATATCACAGAAGTGCATTAAGAATGCATTTTCATAAAATATGATAGCATGTAGTGTTTTTGTACAAAGAGAAACACCTGTATAAAAATTTCGATTTCTTTTGAATACTCAGGTAGAATGGGCATATTTTTTCTAAAAATGCAATGGCAAACAGTGTAAAACACAAAAGCAATGACAGATATGCAAATGCAGAAGCTCCAAAAACCTCAACTTGTGTAGCTGTAGGAAGACCTCATACTACACCATATAGATTCAAATTAGGTAGTGTTGAAAATGCATTTTCAGCATTCTCATTCTCAATAATTTTTATGTATTTGATGATATTTTTAAGGTGTGACACCAGTGAGGCAAAACTGCATACCCTGAATTTGAGTCTTTAATTATTCAGCAACAAATAAGCAAACAGAGAAGAGTATATCGAACAAGCTTATCTCAAGGGATAACTGCATTTCTTTCAATATTTGAATCAACTATTTCCATATGCTTAGCTCCAGAAAAATGTTGAGCTGTTACATCTTACCATCTAAACAAACAATGTTACAATTTGAAATAAGTAATCAAAAATATACATACAAATAATTTCATTACTTAGCATCATTATCCTTTTTTATGAAGAGATAACATTCCATGTTCTTATTTCAACATTGTGTCCAATATATATCTTCAGTAACTTTGCTAACAACATATAACCAAATTCTTCGAGCTGCTTTTTAAGTTCCAAGAATATAAAAGTTCATATCTGCATACATGACATTCTCAAATGCAATACATGCAAATTCAAACATTTAATTATCAAATCCTGATATCTACAAAATGAGTTTTGCCAACACCACAAGCAGCAACCTCTTAGCAATGCACTCTAATGAATCTGGCAGGGCACAATGTTTATAATCCATTTGAATATCACTGCATTCAAATGTTTTAATAGACTTCACATCATTGGGAAATTGCTAGACTTCACATCATTGGGAAATTGCTGATGTCCTCATTCCTACTTCAAATTTATGGCCTTGCTGTCACCCTTGCTGAAATCACTTGATACTATGGGGAAGTGTGAAGCTTGAAATAATACATTCATATGAGTAAAATTTGTTCACTTATATCTTTTGGCCAGTTCTACATAGTCCAGCTTATGAAAAGAGTATGCAATGGCAAATTTACCAAGTTTAAAATAATAATCATCTATTAACTACTGACAAAATGTTAATGAGTATTGCAAACAGCAATATCTGATTTGAAGATTGAATTCTTATCCTTGTTTCCATTAACTACATCAAAAAATCAGGTCTTATTAAGGCTCAAAATGGCAGAAATATCAATTTTCAATTAGGCTTAAATTTATCTAATTTCTTTTGCAGATTAAATTTATTAATGAATCATTTCATATGATATTAACTCATTCCCTTTTACAAAGATACAAAAAAACCTCACCCTCCACTGGCAAAGGCAAGCATGTCTTGCTTTCTAATAATTGGCCCTTGGCATTTATTTAGCTATCAAATTGGTTTTCACTGCTCTAGATTTTCAAACCTTAAATATATGTTCATTATTTAGTACTCATTCATTCCCAAAATGAGAGACAAGAGAAGCTGAGACTGAAAATGTCCCTTTGTTACAGGAGAAAGAGAGGCATAAAATGTGTATTAAGAAAATATAATGAGAAGCTTCTGATGGCTAAAGAGTAAAAATGGTTCAAGAAAGGATTAGACAGACAATTAATGGTCGGAAATGCCAAAATCATTCATGTGCAGCTCGAGTGTTTTACCCAAGAACTCAAGAGAAAAGAACAATAAAAAAGATTAGTAATATTTTGTATCTCAACTTCATGTGTCCAAATGACCTCTGCTTAAGTAGATTATTGCTGATAATGTGAATCCAATGCTTTTTAACCCCTCAACCTGTCATACGTAGTCACTACGTCCAGGAGATCGCTTTTTATTTATATTTTTTTGACCCAGTGAATTTCCTTAAATCTGAAAAATCTTTATATATTTTGAAAGAGCAACCTTTGGTCTTCCTTTTTAAGCTTCGTTCTATAATTTCATTGGCTTTAATATTGCATATAATATACATTCATTTTTGGTTTTTATTTTCATGCAAGTAGCAAATTGTGGAACTTGGCTGTATAAAAAAACCTTATATAATGCTGAGATGAAGCTTATCTCAGAACAAAAGGCCTCAGTGAAGGGAAAGGGGATATAGACTATGTGTATCTGATAACAAAAGGCTCTCACTTTCGGGATAATTAGTTTACTTTAAGAGTTGAAACATGAGAGCTGTATATTGACGGAGAGAGAATGGTCTTCAGCAATGTGTTTTTCTTAGCATTTCTTGTAAGTAATATGTATCGGATGTCAGTTTATAATCAAGATAAGATTCAAAAATATTTATGATGTTTATCTCTTGACTGAGAGTGAAAGATTCTCGTGTTCATGTCACATATAAAACTCTCCTGCAGGCGTGCACCTAGGATTTTCTCTTGTGGGAGGGGCTCAATTCTAACAAAAAACATTCCACCAAACATTTGGACAATTTGGGGTCCCCTCAACTACAGGCCGAAACAGAGGCTCCTCCTGAGTACCTAAATTAATACAAGTTCTTAGAGTTTAAGGTTCTTGAGTCAGAAAATTTAGCGTTTTGTGGGGGCTACACCCATCAGCCCCCCTGGCTGCACACCTGCTCTCCTGTCACTCAGCACTTTTAGCCTCTTAGCTTATCTTTAGAGTCCTTATTTAGAGTTTGTTTTCTGAAAAACTTACAAGAAGGATGTTGGAATCTATGATCAAACAAGTGGCGTGAATAATTGCATAAACTTAGAATAAAGAAAGGCACTGAAAGTTTCTTCTGTGAAGGCTTGAAAGAATGGATCGAGGCATCTTACACAAAAAATAAGTAAGACAATGCCAAAAATATATAGTATAAATATTCATAGTTTTACATTAATTCAGGAATAATTTCAAGGAAATTGCATAAATAGGTGAAAAGTCACGAATATTTATATGATTTTGTTCCATGATAGCCAATTACCTCCGACCTCCAGGATAATGTCACCAACGCTAGAGGTGATGAATGCGAATAAAATGAATGCCAATAACTACGATACATAGATGTTTTCTAAATGTAAATTTCATGCTGCATTTAATGACGCATATATAAATTTTCTTAAAAAATGGAAAATACTGTATAAATTTAAAGGAAATAACCTTTAAAGGTTTTCTGTATTCTGCATATAAAATCATTTCTGATATATACAACGTCATATTCTAATGAACAAAATTGACAATTTTTCTGTGATCTCTGTAATGTTTATAAATAATGATTGTAACTATAACTTCTATATTATTAATGAACCATCTTTTAAAAAATCAGAAACTCAACAATTTCTTATATAATTACAGGTGAGCCCCGCTTAATGCGGCTCCAGCCAACGCGGATTCGTTATAACGTGGATATAAATTGCACCAACCCAACACACACTACTATGGGTTTGATCTATAAGCAGAGCTGCAAGAGCGTCTTTGCTCTTTCCCCATTGGCTATTGCCTCCCTTCCACTATTCCACCTCTAATGTGTCAGGATCGACTTACGGCGGCTTGGGTTTTAGCGGTCGAAATATTCGACTCTTGCCAGTTGTAGTTGTTGTAGCATGACAATGACTTCACATGCCATGAAGCGGGTCTGCAACAAACTATTTGAATGCTACTAACAAGTTTTACGTAATAAGTGAAAAAAAAAGCTAATCAGTCAAGTTTTTAATAAAACTTCGTAAGTGTACTGGGAGATATTTTGAAATTATGTACATTTACCACTAAAAAGCTTTTTTGTCTTACTATTTACCAGGTAATTTTATAGTATGTTTAATAAATTAGGTTCTAAAAGTCCGATATAAATATGTTTTACATTGAATGTGAGTCCAAAAATACCATTTGAGAAGTTATTTCCCTCTGGGCGCCTAAATGTTATGGTGCCCTGACGAACGCAGACTTTTGCTTAATGCGGAGAACTCAGGACCGCATCCACCGCGTTAAGCGGGGCTCACCTGTATATGTAGTTCCAAATTCGACCAATCGGCTCAGTCTAATAGTCGAGCTTCGACCGGTCGAAAGTCGAGTTGAGGTTATAATGTATAATGCTCGAATTATCAAATTAGTCAAATGGTCGAATCTTGGGCATCGCCTGTACCTCCTTAGTCCATATGGGTGGTTTTCATTAAATTTCCTCCACGTTTGAGGGGTTAATGGCAATTAATAATACAAGAATGAGCATGGAACATTTACCATGACTTAAGGGTTAGCTGGAATGATATCATTCAATTTTAATAAATAGAAATGTTTTCTTTAAGAACACATTTAACCTTATGATCTGGTAACATACCTGTAAAGGGGCTATGCAATTATGTATTATAATTACTGTAAAAGCACGGTCAGAGAGAATCTTCAAATAAGGCATATTTTTTGATGTAGTTAACAGATAGTAGACTATTATTTGAGATAAGATTGTACTTTAATAGCATCTCTTTTAAATTTAATGGACATTGTGAATCAATATTTGGAATTAAAATTTGATAAAATTATTTCTCCTAGTATTTTGAAGTTTAAATTTTTGAACAGCTGATCTGATGCCATTGCAATTGCAATGCCAAGTGGCTTTAAAAAAATATGACAAGTTAGAAAACTATTAAGCATGGGCAAATGAGGTCACCACAGCAGTTTGAGAGGCATAATTAATGAGCATATTATTAAAGAGAGAGTCATCTAAGCAAAAGTGTTTATCGTTTGAGCTTTATTTAGATGGGAATTTCTTGACAGACTAAAATTCAATTCAATAACCAAATGAAGGAAATTCTCTTTTGAAAAAACTAATTAAGTATATTCATTATTTTAAAATAAAAATGTGCAAGTAATAATTTCCATAGATAAGCTCAGAACCAATGTTCCCTCCATTTTTTTATAAGTGCATGGCCAGCCAAACTTTGTGAGCAGCAGTGATAAGCCAGTGCACAAAAAAATTGAACCCAAAGGTAAAGGGTTCCACGGGCTCCCCTTGACTTGAAAGAATTCTCTGTCAATAAGTGATTTCATGGGAACTATAAATATTTTTCTTTTTAGAAAATGAATGCTGTGTGTCATGTGTTCTGCAATTTTTCATATATTTTCCAACTTGTATGTGGTTAAAAAGTGGCTGTGTGTGCAGATGGAAAATAGCCATGTGTGGCAGCACACCCACACAGCTTTGAGGGAACATTGCTCAGAACTGAATAAATAATTACCTCTTTTTAAAAACTTAATTGGCTATTACTGAATGCAACTGCTGTGATGAAGATGTTAAGGAATTTTGCATTATTTTTGACTTTTAAATTAAATTAATACAGACAGAGATGGGAAATCTCTGGTCTGGAGGGATATTGCCTGACTCCTAAACAACTGTATTACTGTAACTGATCAACTAAAAATTAACCTTTCAAATTTGTAAACTTAGTAGCTTAAATACTAATTTCTCACAAAAAATAAAAGTAATCTATAAATATAATACAATTCTGAGGTATTCCCAATCACCACATAACTAAAAAGGAAAATAAAAAATACTACTCGAGTGTATATACACTAAAATAAACAGCACTATAACAATTCCTTAAGCACTTTCTCTAGAACACAAAATTTTCCACAAATCTTTATAAGTCAAATCTTTTCTTCCTTGCCAATTCAACACTTAACACACAGTAATATGCTCATTTACTTTCACCTTCATTGTAAACTAATTATGTTTTCATCGTATATCACCAAGTTTAGATGAGCTAAACCTGATCAGGCAATCCAGCCCAAAGATTTCCATTTTAAAACATCAAAGACCAAAGATAGCAGCACTTTAGGAAAAGCCTTTAAAGGGGTAATTCAAAGCTCACGATTGGTGTAATCTGCAAAAAGGGAAGTCATCATATAGCGGCACCTTGGCTGCTACTCCATTTCTACATCCCATTGAACAATACCCTACCTGACCATGGCCTCCTCCGATATCGAAGCTTCTTCCCATTGCGCCGGAATGCCTTGTTGGGGGTTGCATCCAGGCTCCGCTTTGCTCCTGCACTGCCTCCAGGTCCATTGCCCATGCTCCCGCTTCCACTGCTGCTGACGTTGAAATGACCGTTGACATGCCTCTCCAGCATCGTCTGTTAGGAAATAAACATTTTCATGATAAATCAATAAGGAAAGCTCGTGTTGAAGAATCTCAGTATAGCACTGCAGTGTAGAATTACAGCTGAAATGCCCCCTTGTCATCAATTGTGAGATAGGTGGGCATACTAGAAAATATAGGTGTTTCACCTGCATTCCACAATTGGACTATGAGGTAACAATGTACGTATATGCTCCATGGATAAATCACAAGAAGCTCATATTCAATGTTTATCTGGGTAATTTAGGTGTAGTCACTGTACCAAAGTTATTCTTTGACTGAGAGATAAGCCATTCCCTCAGACAAGCCAGATGATTCACCATGCACTTGCCTATAAATTCTGTCAGCAAATACTAATCAATGTTGCAATTTCCATGGCCTTCATCACAATACATGTCCATGAGGCAATAAGTCCAGTTTTATGTTTTTAATGCACAAATTCCACAATTTCCTCTTTTAACTCTTTCAAATACTCTTCTTTAGGACCACATAAATCTTCCCATATGAAATTAATACATTTAAGCCTTCAGTAGTACCAAACATCCGTAAGCTGGTAAGCAATTTTTTTAATCTTTTGACTAATTTACAACTATTGAAGTTTATGTCCTAACTAGAAAGCTTCATTTTTTATGTTTATTATACAGAAGAGCCCCTATTCTCAACAACATGTTTTACAACAAAAATGAAACAATACAAAATATGTACATATTTACATTGATCTCTGACTATCACAAATAGAGGATGATGGGTGGCACAAGAAACCCTTTCTGACCAATAATAAAGATTAAATAAAAGGGTTTTTCCATGCTGGATGATGAGAACAGTAGAAAAGGTGACTGGTGCCTGAAGAGGCCAGAGACATAACCTATACTCAAAACTCACAATGGCATTGCCATCATTGACCCTGGGATTTAAGCTACAGATATTGGTCTGAAAATATTGACCTTATTTATTATTATCTATTATATATAGATGCTTCTTACACAATATATATATATATATATATATATATATATATATATATATATATATATATATATATATATATATATATATATATATATATAATTCTATATCAACTCTTCTTACAGAGGATATAGGACACTAGTGAACGTGTGCTTGCATTCTGCAAGCATTTTCTCTCACCTTAAAGTAAAAATAAAAGCAGAAAAATAATTTTCAATGCATAAGTTCGCATCTCGGCTCCGAATTACGTGTTTTTCTGTTTTGAAAATATTGGGGTATAAACAACCCCTAAAATTTATAATTATAAAACATTTATAGGTTTTTAGTATTTCTTAGGAATACCTCACATTTATGCAAAATTTCATGTATATAGCACCTCTAGAAGTGCATTTATAAGAATTTCATTGTTTAAATTTTATGAATTTTTAACAGCCACAATATAAAACTTTCATGAAATTTCAAATGTTATTTTCCACCGGAACATTATTTCCTAACTTGGTTAAAATTTTCAGCTTCCTGGCTCTAACTAAAGTACATAAACATTAGTGAATTTGTTTAACATTTGAGAATTTATTACGTCCAAACGAATAAAAATTTTCAAATTTCTATATTCCCGTTTTCATTATTTGGGAAATTCTATATGTAGAAAAAATTTCAGCTTCATAGCTTATTTAGAAGTACCTAAACCATGAAATGTTAGTAAAATAGTTTATAATTTTTACCGGCCAAGAAAATAAACATTGTTGCAATTTTCCAATTATTCCTCTGATTATTTTTTTCGGTCATCTATGTATTAAATTCCAGCTCTCCAACTGTTGTAGTTTGGGCCAGACAATAGTATCCTCCTATATATATCATTCTATAATATCCTATATCGTATATCCTCTGTAAGAAGAGTCAATATAGAATGACTTTAAAGAGGATATAGAATGATGCTTAT
Source organism: Uropetala carovei (assembly GCA_036926305.1). Classification (NCBI taxonomy): domain Eukaryota; kingdom Metazoa; phylum Arthropoda; class Insecta; order Odonata; family Petaluridae; genus Uropetala; species Uropetala carovei. The sequence continues at coordinate 3,059,489 of JAXCHB010000056.1, forward strand.
AGAATGATATATAGGATATATATATGAGGATACTAATGTCTGGCCCAAACTACAATAGCTGAGGAGCTGAAATTTAATACATAGGTGAACCAAAAAAAATAATCGGAGGAATAATGGGAAAATTTCAACATTGTTTATTTTCTTGGCCGGTAAAAATTATAAACTATTTTACTAACATTTCATGGTTTCGGTACTTCTAAATGCGCTATGAAGCTGAAATTTTTTCTACATGTAGAATTTCCCAAATAATGAAAACGGGAATATAGAAATTTGAAAATTTTTATTCATTCGGAGGTAATAAATTCTTAAATGTTTAACAAATTCACTAATGTTTATGTACTTTCTGAAGATCCAGGAAGCTGAAAATTTTAAGAGTTAGGAAATAATGTTCCGGTGGTAAATAACATTGAAAATTTCATAAAAGTTTTATATTGTGGCTGTTAAAAATTCATAAAGTTTAAACAATGAAATTCATATAAATGCACTTCTAGAGGTGCTACATCCATGAAATTTTGCATAAATGTGAGGTATTCCTAAGAAATGCTAAAAACCTATAAATGTTTTATAATTATAAATTTTAGGGGTTTTTTTTACCCTAATATTTTCAAAACAGAAAAACACGTAATTCGGAGCCGAGATGCGAACTTATGCGTTGAAATTATTTTTTTGCTTTTATTTTTACTTTAAGGTGAGAGAAAATGCTTGCAGAATGCAAGCACACATTCACTAGTATATATACATATATATCATTATATATAGATGCTTCTTACAGAGGAGGAAACTAATGTCTAGCCCAAGCTACAATAGATGGAGAGCTGAAATTTCCAGAAATCGTAGACGGCATGGAGAAACTGCTAGAGAAATTGAGATCTCCTACTTAAGTCTACTGGGTTTGACTCCAGAAATTTGGAGTTGCATTTTCCCCCATAAGAAAAGCATTGCCCCATTTTTGAAAATTAATTTCGGGCACTTTCCAATAAGGTAGAGAATTGAAACTTGGAGGGTTGTTAGATATCCACGAGATCTATTGGGAATCATTATCACTTTTACCACAAGTGTCCAGACGACCCGGTATTTCTTTACAACATCCATATTTTTGCATCTGATATGTATGCATTGGTATATTAACGACGTGGAATTCTCACATTAATATTCACATGGAGTATCATTCCCTGTAAAATCGAAAAAAGCAAAATAAAACTTCTAAGTGTCCATTTTGAATTATAAACTCTTTATATATGCCTTCTCCGAAACGATTTAAATGATGCTCTGATTCCAGCAACGATGCGACGTAGCCAAACTTATTCTTGCGTTCTCTCGAATAGGTAAGACTTCATGTCATTTTTGATAAAAAATATTGATTTCTCTGAAACTAGATGGTGAAATTGATTAAAATTTGAAAGATAATTCCCTATTATCTAAGGTATTGTCTGCTTAGTTTTTTATAAACCCATCTTATATATAAACCAGGTAAGACAGGTAAAGTACGAACCTCCATTATGGCGTTCGTATGCTCTCCATATAAAATATGACATTTTTGAGATTAAATAACTCTGAAAGTATATGGTAAAAAGCGGTGAAATTTTGTGATCATAATCCTTGTTCAATGAACTGTGAGTTCTCCAATTTTTAAGTCTTTGTCTTATATTTCATAAACCTTTACAACCTCCTTAAGAGGAATAAAGAGCTGATATTTTCAGGGTTTGTAGATGTCATGAGAATATCTCCATATTATTTGAGAACTCCTGCCTAGGTGTCATTGGTTCGACTCCAGGCAGCATTAAATCTGAGATTATTTCCCATAAGAAAAGCAATGAAATTGGTGCAGGGCACTTTTGCGTTTAAAATTTATTTGTCGGCTCTTACTCTTTATAATAAGGTGAGATAAAATGCTTACTAGTATTAGTATATATATGGTCATATATTATATAGGAGGATACAAAATTATGAGGCACTTCCAGATGTGATAATAACTTGAAATTTAACATGTAGGTACGTCTAGTGGCAAAACCAACAGAAAAAATTGAAAATTACAACATTGTTTATTTTCTTGGCCGTTAAAAAATATTAACTTTTAAACAAACATTTCATGGTTTAGGTACAGGTGATGCTCGATTTACGCCAATTCGATTTACGCGCTTTCATTTTAACGCCATTTATAATGAATGTACAAATAACATCTTATTTGCGTCACCGTGCTCGTTTATACGCCTTCGCTACCTTAGAATGTTACATTGTGAAGTTTCACGGTAAATCTTCAGATGTGATCGTGCCAGAATATTGCAAGCTTTATTTATATGTTGCATAAATATAAAAAAATTTAATATCTGCATGTATTTTAATAAAATAATGCCTAGATTTTTTTAATTTAATTTTTTGTTTAATTCAACACTTTTCCTTTATTTTTACTGCATATTTGATAAACTCTACGTTTATATGATCAGTGGCAGATCCTATGTCTTTTACCTGGTGGGGATAGCCACAAAATTTTGTCGTAATTTTGTGTACGTGCGCGAGCATAATTTTGGGACTCCCAGACTATTATTTCGAATTTTTTCACAGGACAGTGCCACTTAAAGAAAAGTTTTAAAAGGTCACTTGCATGAGAAATTTATGATGCGTTATTTGCATTAAACATATAAAAGGAATAATATTAAATACAGGAATAAATTAACTACTTACATTACATCACAATAAAGAAAGATTTTACGGAGGTTTAAAAAGTTCTGGAATGGATGAATCCCACTATCCCCATGGTAGGAACCGCCACTGTACATGATCAAATACTGCTGGAAAATTACTTTCAATTTACGCCATAATCCTCAGAATGTATCTATGGCATAAATCGAGCGTCGCCTGTACTTCTAAATGTGCTACAATGCTGTAATTTTTTCTAACGGTAGAATGTGCCAAATAACGAAAACAGGATTATAGAAATTTTAAAATGTTTATTTATTCGACCGTTAAAAATTCATTAATGTTAAACAAACTGACTAATGTTTATGTACTTTCGGCTGAGCTAGGGAGCTCAAAATTCAGAGAAAGTTTGGGAATGGTGTTCCAGCAGTAACTAACATAAAAAATTACAGAAAGTTTATGATTGTCTGTTAAAAATTAATAAATTTTAAACAATTAAATATATATAAATGCACTTCTAGAAGTGCTACAGCGATGAAATTTTAAAGAAAATTAGAGAATGGTGTTCCAGCGAGAAATAACATTGAAAATGACAAAAAAGTTTATTATTGTGACTTAAAAATTCATAAAGTTTAAACAATTAAATATATAAATGCACTTCTAGAGGTGCTACATTGATGAAATTTTGCATATATGTGAGGTCTTCATAACAAATGATGAAAAACTAAATTTTTTTAATTATAAATTTTATAGTTGTTTTTATCTGAATACGTTCAATAAGAAAAGTACGTAAATCAGTGCAGAGGTGCAAACTTTGTGTTTAAAAATTATTTGTCAGCTCTTACTCTTTATATTAAGGTTAGATAAAATGATTGAAGAATGCAGGCACATATTATTAGTATTAGTATATATATGGTCATTTTACATGAATATTATACTATACTTGAATATGAGCCACTTATGGTTTTTTAAATGGCAATACTGGAAAAAAACTGTCTTACATTAAGGTAAATTAGATATACATCATCAATTTATTGACAAAGGAAGAAATGCATTAAGTTACCCAATTAAAGCCCCTTGGCAACTAAAGTTGCCATGCTACACTTTGTGTTACAAAATGATAACAATGTAACCGATAACTCTGAATCTGCAGAGGAAAAGAGAATAGACCTTACTTTGTATTATGGCTCAGGTTAAAATCTTTTATTTTGAACTGATCGTGCCTGGTGGTCGGAAGAAACCAACTCTGCATAGCCTGTGAAGTACTGATTGTTACATCCTTCTACAAAATGTAAGTTATAAACCATATTGTATGATTTATCTTGGATATAGAAATGAATTATGAAAATTAAAATACGCCTTAGTACGTCTGGTTAAAAAGAAAATTCTAATATGCAATACATTTCTTTTTATTATTTTTACAGTATCTCTGGCAACTAAAGTTGCCAACGGGCATTTAGATAAACAGTTTTGGTGGAAAATACTATTATTCTTGGTATAACAATATTTCTTCCGATGTGAAGCTATCCAAAATTGATACGATGGTAATATTAGAATTTATAACACATCCTAACTAAATTTTGAACTTAATTATGCAAGAGATTACTTTTTTACATAATTACTCAATCATTACAATGTTAGTTATTACACTCAGCTGTTTCTTTTCTTCATTATGTCATGCCTGTAACGCATTTTGTCAATACGATGTGCACATAACTAATTTTATAGATTACTTTCGGTATTCATATTCACATTACTGCAAAGAGATTTATTATCTCATATTAGAAAGAAACTTTATTGAATAATTTTTTATTCTTACCAAATAAGAAATGTGAAATTTTTATTTAATTTTTCAATGAGCATAACTGGAATTGCAATGTTCTTCATCCAATGCTTTTGCTTTCTTTCTCACTCTCCCACCTCCCCTCTATCTCCCTCCCATTCTCCCTCGCTCTTTATCTCTCTTTTTCTCTCTCACACACACACAAACCTAAGCCCCTGCTACACCTTGACTAATACGCTTTTGGAACCTTGGCAGGTTCTCACGGGGAAAAGATGGAAAAGGTTTATTGCTACATGAAGTCCTCGATTTGCTCACTGAAGATGACAGAGTGCCGGAGAACATGGTTTTTTCCCAACCTGATGAGCCTTCAGGTGCAGATACTGACAAGGACTCTGATTTGTCAGATGAGGAAGCTCTAGGCGATCTAGATCATCTCCCTGCCCGTGTTCTGTGCACCCAAGCTCTAGTTCGGCACGGTGATTGTGATGAACCCCTTGGCGAAGAAGATGAGACCATCGTTGTTGATGCAGATCCTGAACTAAGTACCTCTTTTTCATCAGCTTCCAGGGCCAAACGAACTCAAGATTCAAAGTGCAAACGCCCCTCTTCACTAAAATGGACTCCTGATGTTACAGAACTGACTTTAAAAATCTCTGAGCCTGAGTGCGATTACCGACCAAATGCAGAAGATCTCTTGAAAGAAATAGTGAAGAGTCCCACCGAGGTTTTTAGGTGCTTCTTTACAGAGGATTTGTTGCAACACATTGTACATGAAACAAACCGCTACGCTGCACAGAGACTCGTCCATGACTTAAATGTTACAGTTTCCGAAATTTTGACATTTGTTGGAGTGCTGCCTTGTGCTGTGTGGAAGGATGGCTGTTGTACCGATGATTCGGTAATGAAATGTCCTTGCTGGATTTCAAACGTCTATGTGCTACTCACATCCTGAGGTCATTTGGAACTCTGCCCATTTCTCCTGGTGTCCGAGCTTACCTACAATTCTCGCCTGCCCTTGAAGAGATCCGCATTGATCACGCTGATCATACTGTGGAGAAGGGCGCATCAAAGTACCGCCGATGCAAGATCTGCGGGAATCGAACAACCAACCTGTGCAGGAAGTGCGGAGTACCTCTGCATCCAAATGAATGTTTCAAGACATTCCATAGAGCTTAAGAATTATTTTTACGTAACTAGTCATTTATAGCCAATCCGTATATACATTCAAAAGATTACAATATTTTATAAAATTTAACGAGAATTAAATTTTGTAATGTTTTTTAAGTCAACTGTCATTTTACAATAATGTTTTAAAAAATAAAAGCGTTAAAAAGTGTATCTAATGTTTTGAAGATTTCATCCAATTTTGAAATCGTACCTTCCCAGTGGCAACTAAAGTTGCCACCCTAAAACTCATCGAAAATGTCATCGTAAACATTCCGTGGAAAAATATATTGATTCAGGTGTACTATGGGTAAGGAAAACAAAGTTTCATGAAAAAATCTCTCCCACGGAATTACGGGCTTTAATGGGTTAATGCTAATACGTAAAAAATATCCTGAAGTGTTCAAAGAAAAATTATTCATGGTTAATGAAATTGTTATTGGTTTAGAAATTTGATGCAAATAAGATAATAAATGAGATAATTAATTCAATTCTGAAGTCTGACTCTGAAAAACATCCTGTACAAAGTCCAAAAATTGGTAACCTTGGAACTTAGATGTCGAAAGTTTTTTTTTAATTTTCCCAGTTTATGGAAAATACATAAAAAATAAAATAACACACATACACACGGTTTTTTCTATAAAGTGCCAGTTTTCAGATTTAATAGAAAAGATAAGGAATAATTTTGTGGAACTTTTGATATGTTAGAAGCTCATATAAAGACAAACAAATTTCTTCACACAATACATCATCATCACATTTACAGAGTGATTAGCCACAGAACAAAACCAGCACTCATTTAAAGGGATATTTTTTGCTACAAATCATACCAAATTTTTTAATGGAATATTTTTTGAAATGTCTAGTTATTGAATAACTCGTTTTTAGGCAGCTAATTTTGGACTTCATAGAGTACCTACCTTTAGCAGAAAATTCCAGATCTACATTATTTATTTTACCAATATTATATATATGTATTGCAATGAAAATTTTCAAGAAAAAACTTTCTCTCAAAATGTTAATTACAGCGAATATAATTGTCATACCTGTGAACTAAACCTCTGCCCACATCCATCAAAAATGCAACGGAATGGCTTGTTGCCACCATGGCTCAACACATGCCGCTCCAACCATGAGCGTGAACATGACGTGCGTGCATAGACTTTGCACCCCACCCAGAGGCACACAAAGTTTTCACTAGCCTCAACCTGAGAATTTACATGCTTTATCTGAAATGAAAGAAATAAACCTATTTTAGAGAATTATATGCATTCCATTTCAAGAATTGTGTTTCATTTATAAGTAGCCAAAAGCCTGTCAATATTAGAATCCCAATTTTTAATGAATTAATGTTCAAAACATGAAATTTTAGAGCAAATATATTAAAATCTCAAAAGAACAGCAAGTCTTTTTTAGTTACTAAATTAAATAGTTTCTTACTGATACTTCTTAAATATTCTGCCTCAGGAAAACTCCATTTATAAATTGTTAACATTAGATTTGGCCAAGTTTTGCCTTCTAATATATTTATATTAATTTATTTGTTAATAACTCAGTATTGTAATATGCAACAATTCAATTTTGATTTTGTGCTATTAATTTCTAATTCCATTAATCAATGTATATAAGGTACGAAAATTAACACAAAAAAGTTTGTCAAATGAGGTGAATGTGACAATAAAATTGTTTAATATTATTAAAATAAAAATAGCCATAAAAATAATTTTAAAAAATAAAAATTTATAATATGAGCAATAGCGTACTAAATACCTTCTCACTCAACATTTATAAAGATTTATCCCAAAAATGAGCAACATTATATTAACACAAAAATTTCTTTCATGTCAACGTCATTACTACTCTACACGTATTTAACAGTCTCGGTACATGAAAATCTTATAAATATAACCCACCTGCAAGTGTTCCATTAGTTTTCCGCCGCAATCAAACGTCATTTTGCACTCTGACCATTGACAGGTGGCACTGGTTCTCGGTTCCGCGGTTCCATTCGAGATCACGCCTCCAGCTTTCCCCCCACCACTCGACCTCTGCACCACTGGAAATCTTATGGTCCGAGGAGCAGAGAGGATGGGTGCGGGCATATTCGTCACCACGGTTTCGGACTCGACGGCGGCCACCGACGCCACGGGCTCATCCCCGGACGCCACGGCCTCCGCATCGGGCCCTCTCACCACGCCACCCACCCGACCATTGGCGCACAACCCTTTCACTTCACTCGACTCCAGTCTCTCAGGCGCGACGGGAACGAAACTAGAACTGGACACGGCAACCATGACACCGTCTTCCCCGCGTGATTCCACCGCCGAAAAACTGAAGTACTTGTCGACCAGTCCAGATTCCACCACCTTACCTCCCGACACCTCTACGGCCGCGAGGCTGCCTATCCTTCCGCCTCCGAAACGCCCATCTTTCCTCGCCCCGCATTTCGAAGAACTTGGTGGTTTCATCTGGGTCTTGAAATACTCCGTTATCTTCCCCTGTCCCCTCGCCATCGGTGGTTGTGCGGGTCCCTGGGATTCGGTGCACCGACCCGCCCCTGCCGCCGATAGACCGGGCACTTCATCCCGTTCCTCCTCTCTCGTCAGAGCCGTCGTCGACGTCGACTTTCCCTGGAAGCACTGGATAAGGTTCTGGAAATGGCCCTGGTACGTGGACGAAGGAGACGTCTTCGACCTCTTCGTCGGAACGACACTCTTGAAAGCCCCTCCCGCGTGGAAGCGACGCTTTTGAGAGGTGCCGAACACCGCGCGACCTCTGTCGTCCGACCATAGGCTCGGGGGCCATGGATCCGGAGGGCGGGCCTCGTCATCTTCGGGGGCCGGCGGTGGTGTCGAAGGGGCTTCCGGAGAGCGAGGTTCCGGCGGCGTCGACGGTTGCGGAGACGAAGGATGTCTCAGGGCCTGAGGAATGGCGGGGGACCCAGTCCTGGAATCGTCGCTCTCTTCCGAGGCACTGGAGGAGGCAGAACCCGAGGCGGCGGACGAAGAGGTGGAAGCGGTAGAAGAAGAGGGCGATCGGAGAGCTGCCGATGAAGGGCTGGAGTAAGGGGAACCGGGTTCTGTGATGTCACTGGTGCCGCTCGATGTGGAACAGTCTGTCGAGCTGAGTGTTGCGACACCGCTGCAAAAAGAACGAAAAATGTTTAGAGATTATGGTCGTCTGAAGACATGGACGTGATTTAAAGCCTTTTAAAATAGCTAGAATGGCAAATTACTCCTTAAAGTCGTTGTATCAATAACAAGCATTTTAATATTTTAAGGAAAGATTATAAAAATTACCTTCAAGCAAAAATGAAAATTTGCATTACAAATGAACATGGAATCGGTAAACTGTTCTAGAAACCGAACGCCAATATAAAGTTTAACATTTTTATCGATATTTTTGTTATGCCGATAAATAAATCATCTGGAATGCAGAACAAAAGAGAGTTTCATCTCGCTGCTAACAACAATAATTAATTTATGTATATGCTCGATATGATTGGAATTTCATAATCGCACTCTCACCCATCATCAATAAAAATCCATGTTACTCAAAGTAACATGAAATTATAATGTCTCAAAACGTTTGAAAAACGAGTGCCTCCACAAAAATAAATAACACAAGGACTGACGCCATTACTCCTCGTGCGTACACCGTTCACTGACCCTTGTTGTCTACCACAGCATTATGCAAGAAGTTCAAAAAGAACCGATTTCAGGACCCAAGGAATTTTGAGAAACATAACAGAGATATATTTACACCACTCTTCATCCTGTGACAAGTAAATTTTATCAATATTTGAATCCATATGAAAACGTTAACGGCATCTCCCAAAGCTTCATTCGTCAGCCATGAGTATCTATTGGATGAATGGTAATAGCAAGTTAAACACGAATAATTACCAAGATGATTTAATAAATAACGATCGCGCCAATGAGAGGTTTATTTAAGTTCCGACAATCGAGTTGTGCGAAGGAATATCCCATTTAAACAATTGGCATAATTGCGCAGAAAGATATGAGGGTTCTTGTATCCGTGTTTTAAAAATATTATGTTTTCTGCGACTGAAAGCTGAATGATCCGTAAGAATGGTCATAATTAATAATTAAAAATGATTCCGAACGAAACGAGGAGTATTCGCTTTCGAAGCATCGATTTATCTCGAGGCAATTTTGTAAAATCAGTACCGAGTCGAAAAAATAAACTCCTCTCTTCTAATCAGCGGAAATGCATAAAATGACTTTCATGGTTGTAGATGTAACGAAAGAAACAAAAAAGGAAGGAAAACGATAAGGAAGGGAGAGAAAAAGGGGGAAGTGAAGATCGGTCCTTGAACCGACACCTACCTCTAACGAAGAGATGGAAAAAAAGAGGGGATTATTCCGTTGCAGTAGGTGCTGCCGCCGCCGGAGAAACGGAATACTGCCCGTAGGAAGAGTTTGCCGCGAGTAAGACCTTGAATGCTATTCGCATGGTAAGCAAAAGGAGTCGAGGCTGGTGGAAGGGGTGGGAACAGGGTGGAATGAGTAGCCGCCCAAACGTGGGGGATAAAAAGGAGGAGGCGAGTAATGTGCGCAGAGCTGTCTGCCGTTTCTTTCTGCCCCCAAGGCTCCTCCCTCACGACTTCATCCATCGCAATTCTACTTCCACCCCCCCCCCCCCCCCCGAGGCCACCCTCCCACGGCAGATTAATACTATCGCTTACGAGTCGAGCACGAGGCGCCAGATCGATCCGAGAACCACATCACGAAATCTCCATCACACGCAATGAGATATATATGAAATTCCAAGGAAAGTCAGTATTTGAGGAGTGGAAATTACAGAAAATTCAACTGTAAAATAAAACGGAAATGTCCTTAAATGCGTGGAATTTGGGAAGATACTTCAATACCTGAATAAATTCGAGTAAAAGCCAACTCGCCCTCCTTGTATACCTAACGGATTATGCGAAAAACATCAAACAAACCTTAAAAATTTTCAAGTCCAAGTCTGAATATTATAATTTTATCCCGAGATTCTACGGCATCTCATGTTACTCAGAAACATGTTAGCGATTCAAGGTCAAAAAGCTTTGCTATAAATTCACCGATATGGATTACTTTGTACAGCTTATACTTGTCGAGAATAATTTGTGATATTACATTTAATATAATTTCATACAATTAACATTCAAAACAACGTCGACTACTGCTTTCAAGACGCATTACTCTGAAGCTAAATGGCTAATAATTAAAACCCGTATATTCACACAGCACTTGTTCATTTCATAAGTGCAAAAAATCGGACCTTCGTAATGATATCAGCATGGATCTAATTGTGGATTCTGATCTGACCCTTGATAAAGAAAACCCGAAATTAAGCATTTTCTGAAGTGGCTCTTTATCTCGCTTCTGATCAGCTTAATCCAAGTTGAAGAATCTTACGCTTGGTATGGAAGGCAGAAAGGCACCAGTAAACCTTTGCTGGGAGAATCGACGGAATGATAGGAAATCCATCTGTTCGTTCTTTTTCGGCCCCGTCGAGGACAAGCTATACGTATTTAGGTACACAATGGTCATTCCAACAATAACCATTCCTACGCTTTTCCTCAGCCAAATCTCAATACACGTATATCGTATACGTGGTATAAATAAATATTAACAAATCTTTCGGCAACACTATTTCTCTACAAAATTTCCTGTTACTTCAATGGCTTTATGCCACACGAAATCATAAACAATCGTCTTTGAACAGTACTGATCGCCTAGGCAACTTTTCATCTCTCTCAAAGCTTCTTTATCACCAACCAAAGGCGAATTTTGTGTAGACGAAAAGACAACAATATGATGGTACAAAATGAAATATGTATTGCATACATGTCAGAAAAATACATTTCAGTTACAAGTACCACCACGGGCGGCAACTCGTGAAATCGTACCTTATCGCGGTTAATTAAATCTTTGTGATTGAACCCGTTCCATCTTCACCGTCTTCACGTCCGTCACCAAGCTTTTCATTCATTCATCAGACACGATGTTTCTTTGACTGTTCTCATAGGCAGTTTTGCCAGAAAAACAAACGTCCTTACACTCACTGGTCCGCTGGGATGCAACCGAGTCAATCTGATCGAACAAACCGAACTAGGTACCTCTGCTGCGTCTCTTGACGAATCCGCGTTTCATCTTCCGCGACTGTTCGCACAATATTGCACCGGCAACTTCGAACCAGTTATTTATTTTGCACGTTTTAGCTGTAACATCCAACGGACCATTATTCCGTTTCATTTGACTTCGCTCGAGCGATGATTTCACACTCATGATGCTGAAACACTGAAGATCCATCTTGTCAACACTATATCAGGTGACATTAACACGGCTAGATGACCACGGCACAATGTGGAGGTCAGCTACCCTTCCCTCTTGAAGTTTTCATTAGTTTTCTCCGGTGAATAACGGTACTTACGTCTGCCGTAGGCCATCTTCATTACTATCATTTGCTTATTCCAGCCCAAATGAATAACTCAATCACTGCTCTTTTATTATTAAACACGTTACCGGATAACATCTAATGCTTCACTGTCTATAAAAATGTTGAAATTTTACAGTCTGAAGCGGAAACAAACACTTCGTAACTTTCCCGCCAACATTCCATGAAAAATATAAGACTGTGGTTAACAGAGGAACCATCGTTAATTTAGGGAAATAGAATGGAACAACATATAGATGGCTTGGCATACAAAATTAACGCCATTACTGTATAGCGAACAAGAAATGCGTATATTTCCAGCGGAATTTTAAAGTTGATACAGTGCAACAGAAGTCAACTTAGCGAAAGCACAGGGCAGATGAATGAATAAAAACTGAAAACCTGTTTTTAAAATTATTTAATTACAATTCCTCTAAAACACGATGAATCCTACTGTACGATAAATACCTAATCGTTTTCTAACGCAGAATAAATTTAATTGAAGTTGCGCGAGCGTAAATGTATAACGATAATCACTGGTTACCTAAGACTGATGAGAAACTAAAGAAAGAACAAAAATATTTGAAAACGTAGTGATTTCCTCACCACGGCCGAGTAACATCCATCAAAATCTCCTTTCCCATCCTTCGGTAGCCTGATTTTCACGTTTAACTTAAAATACTTAAATGGCCAGTTTCTTCGAAATACCTGACAGCCTAAATCATATAACGAAATAATTTGTAAAACGTGGCCTCTTTCGGCAAAAATTACAACACCAAGCAGCAAAAACAATTCTTCGTTACATAATTTCTCCTCTCCGACCGCTTCCGGGGAAAAACGCGCCACTTTTAAGGAGTGTTAAGGAACCAAGCACTCTCTCGTACGTAAACTTCCCAAAACCGCAATCGAATAACATCTTGCTAGAAATACAGCTGCGTGTCCAGCAGCCAAATAACTCTTTCTGCTAGGAAACGTTATAATTTCGACTTAATCGCCGCTCCGAATAGCAAAAAACCACCTATCGAAAAACGATCATCATAAACATCGGAGTTTAAAAAACTTAAAACCTCTCCGAAGCGAACGAAAACAACCTTCGGGTCGAGATTTTTTTTATTTTTACTCAACCCGAGAGTCCGCCACAGTTCCCAAAAACACGGCCGAGTTCCCGCCGTTCGTTCTCCGTTCCCAAGGCCTCCGTCCCCCACCGCCTCCCCGTTCCCCCGCCTCATCCCCCACCGCCGCCTCCCTCATCCTCCGGCCCGACGAATTTCCTTCCACGGCCAGTCTGGCCATATCAGCTGAGCCAGCCGCAGACACGAACCGACGAGGGCGAAAAAAGAGGTACGAGGCTTGGAGGATGAGCGGAGGCGGCCACGCCAGGGGCCCTTCCTAGAGAAAGGCCCTCACGAACCGAAAGGGAGGGAGGAGGGGGGGGAGACAAAGAAGGGGAGTCCTCCAGACATTGGTACACGCATCGAGTGCGGTGGCTCTCCTTCCGTGCCCCGAAAACCAAAGAGACGCGTGTGCGCCCGCCGAAGCGACGACTTACGGAGAAAGGAATGGCGATATGAAGTCGTGAATCACTGTCGACACTTGGGAAGTCTTACGTGTTACGCAGAAGCGACAAGCTGGACATTAAGCGTTCGATTCGCATTAATCTCCGAGAATTCGAAAACGGATCGCTTATTTTGTATAAATACATATACTTCGACTAATACGCCTCGAAAACCTTTCTCTTCATTAATAATGGCGATGAAATACGTTCGAAAAAATATAATTGAGTAATATACTGACATCCAGCATCGCAATCGCTCATACAAACCGGCTAGGATCAAAGTAAAAGCAATCGAGTAAGATACCCTCGCAAAATTAAAGAGGTGGAAGCACATTTTAAAAATTAATTTGCCTCCCCCTTTGGGGATGGGAAAAACCCGCACCGTTGGGATGTAGATTCTCGCAAGACCTTCCCATCCATTAAAACTAAAACTCCTCCACCTTCAATACTGTCAAATTTTTGAATTTTCCGACTTTGAAGCCACCTAGTGGAAAATCTACGAAATACACGGAAAATCCAATCGGTGGAAAATTCATAGATTGATAAGAGTTATCTAATTCAAAAAGGATTTTCCCAGTATCTCTCAAAACAAAATGGTTGGTTGTCCTAAGACGGCATTAGCACATTTCTATTTCAAGAAAACGAGCTAAAAAAAATATAATCCAATGAAATAGGCCGACAACTTTGTGGAATGCCATTAAATAATGGAACAGACGCATTAAATAAAACAATAGAAATTGAAATTTCGCTCACTTTCCATAAAAAAATCTTCCTTTCGAATTTATTTGCCACCTGACCAGAATCGCTGAAACGGCTAATGTTAAATTTTCTCGGCGGAAACAGCAAAGTCCCAATTTTAAGGGTGTTTTATTTAATTCGCCTATGCACCTATAAAAACAGCAAGCTAACACTAGACATTACTGAGCTATTAAAAACATCAACTTGCAGCGCAGGCATATTGCAATACTATACGATTTATCTGAAAACAAATATGACCTTTAAAACAAAAAATTGAAAAGTATGTACTTATCTTTAGATAACACAACGTAAGGCGGCTGCATTGTAGCCCAAGTGCGCATCAGGTTTTTCATAACCTTGCTACGGCTATCGGTGATACCCAGTCGCGAATCCAAGGGGGTGGGGGGGGGGGGGGGCGATCACCCCCTCCTTGGATAACTCCATTGCACTCCACTGGGCGCGTTCTTAAATTCATTCCGCGCAAAAATCCTCAATTATACGCCGCAGATTAGTCTGTATAGCAAGGGTAAGAAGGATTCTGATAGGTGGAGGGGCGATCCCCCCCCCCCCCCCCCCTTGAGAAGTTTCTGGGTCCGCCCTTGATGATACCTAAGGTAAGTACTTACTTTTTCATTCATTTTTTAACAACTAACAAAAATGATAAGTGCCTATTTTAAAGGGGGTATTTAACTAAAATAAACAATCGTTTCTTTACAGATTTATTTTTTTGGGCTTTATTCGCAGCAAAAATATTGATTATGTCATTGGAATCTATACTTTTTGCAGTGTCATATTCAGTAGAAAAGATGGCTAGATCAGAAAGTCTCTCTTGATTCATTGATGACCGTATGTCATTTTTGGTCAATTTCAGTTTATTAAAAGAACGCTCTCCACTTGAAATTGATGTGGCGAACGTCAATAAATTCTCAGCAAAATTTACACATTGAGAAAGGAAATTCCAATATTTCTTTCTGTGTAATTTTTACAAAGGCAGGTGTGTTTCAAGCTGGGAACTTCTTCGATTTATTCGAAGTCATCCACGTTGATTTTATACATATACGCAGCATGTTACAGGAATTTATCATTTCATCTTCAGTCGTATTATACAATATAAAACACAACTTAAAAATTTTAAACCATTATCAATTTTGTATAAAGGTGTAAATCGTGCTACAGTTGCCTTTGAAGAGAATTCTTTGCCTAATGCACTGCATCGTAAATAGTATTTTGTTGTTTCAGGTATTGAGGGTGCTACAGTTTCCATCGTGTCATTAAATTCCTTTTTCTTCCTCTTATTTTCGGGATTCCTTTTTCATCGCAAAATGTCTTTGCCTCTTCCATACACTCTTCCAGTCGTGACTTTGAACTTTTTGTGGCTGGTACCAAATTGTGGATCAATCCACAATTACATCGGCACCCTGAACAGATTTAGTGAGGCGGTTGATCTTCTAACAAGAAAAATATAAATTGCACGTCGATCTGTTTTAGCAAACCTTCAATATCTGTGCATTCATGTTCATTCTTTAATTTTATTAACACCCTATAAACTTGCTTCAATTATAAAATTCACTGCATTTGCTCTTGATGAACATCGTGTTATGCCATGTTTTTTAAACATCAACTTAAGGACCTCCATGAGCGCAACCCATCTTGATGTGGAACCAGGGAAATAAATTAATAAATTTACCGGTTATACTATTAGGAGCATTTTCATACGATTGAGCTATTATGTTTCGTAAATCTAGTGCATAAAGTTCCAATTTTTAGATTATTTCTGACGCGATTTCGTCTCCCATTTAGTTTCTCATATACGAAGTATATTGAGAAAGTATTGTAATCGCGAAAAAATTCGATCTTGAGATTTTGATGGAAATATACGTTTTAGGAGTACTTGAGTCCGAAAAAGTGGTTTTCGCAATGCCGTCTGTCTGTTGGTATGTTTCTGTCTGTTTGTTCGCGGCTCTAGAGCGTAAACGGTAAAGTTAAAATGAATGAAATCTCGTACTTAAGCATTTTATCATACAGAATAGAAGCCATGACGAAATTGTTGAATTTGCTCAATAATTAAGGGCAGTTTATTTTAGGAAATTTTAACAACAATTTGATTTTCTCAAAAACGCCTCCAACGATTTTGATCAAATTTCGTACAGTTATTTGAGATTACAATAATACTACATAGTTCATATTTCTCAAAAAATGAATATAAGGCTAGCTTATTAGAGGCAACTTTAACAACAGTTTGATTTTATCAAAAACGGCTAATACGATTTTCATCAAATCCCGTAGAGATACTTGAGTTATGTCTGCTATAATACAACATCGTTCATATTTCTCAAAAAATTAATATAAGGATAGTTTATTCTTGGGCAACTTTAATAACAATCGGATTTTCTAAAAAAAAAACCTCATACGATTTTCATCAAATTTCGTATAGTTATTTAAGTTGATTTTTATAATGATTTTACATAGTTCATATTTTTCAATAGATAACTAAACGACGCATTAATATATGAGAAAGTTTGTACAATGTATATTGTACCGATTTTTTCGATTTGATAGCAATAAAATCAATAAAGTCCTCCTCAATAATTACTTTTTATCGACGACTTGGATGAAATGCTATAGGGCGTACACATGTTTGGGGACGAGGATAAATATAAGAAATTACATTCAGAGCCTAAAGAGTAGAAGCAGCCAATTAATTTTGCACACATTAACCTATGACTTGGTACAGTCATGGTCCTTTGCGTTGCTGTTGCGAAGAGATCTAAACTGTAACCACATTTTGTCAGATGTACAATAAGACATCCATTTGGCGCCCCCTTGCGAAGCTGCGCCCTGGGCACCTGTCCCGGTTGCCCCGCCCTCACTACGGCTCTGTATATATATATATATATAGAGAGAGAGAGGGGGGGGGGGGTTTAAGACACCACAAATGTCTACTAACTCGAGAACGGCTGCATGTATTTTAGCCATTCTTTCAATTTTAAAGAGAGCCAAACTCTTAATGTGTAATCAGTGCCGTAACTAGGGCGGTACATCCGCCCCGGGCGCAACTAAGCATGGGGAGCAAAAATCGAAATAGTTACTAAATAAACTAGAGAAAATAATTTCTTGAAGGGGGAGAGGGCGCATATTTAGTAGTTTGCCACGGGCGTAAAAATATCTAGTTACGGGACTGTGTAATCACCGTGCAAAATAATAACCCGAGTTCGATTCCAGGGACGTTTAATTCCCCCAAATGGATAACATGGGCGGGACCTTATCGAATTTTTATCTCCTAAACTATAAGTCGTAATTATATGCTCACGCGGTCTTTTTTGTTGCAAATGTTGTCCTCGATCCGACTAAATTTATTAATCTATACCTTACAGATCATATAATGGTAAGGGAGAGTAAAATATGGATTTCTCATTGTTGGCTTGACGGAAATGGCGTCTCTTGACTGGCGCCGCAAATGGCAACGGCCACATCCCGAACTACTCCCTACTATCAACCCTTAAACATAATTCCGTCTCTTGAAGAATGTATGCGAATGTTTGGAGACGAAGAAGAGGGCCGTAAAAATTTTATTTGACAGTAAAACTGAATCAAACCGTTCGGTAGGTTGGTGTTTCATCTTTACTCTATACATTTCCTAAAAGTTTTTAATTAAAAAAGTTGTTTTTATATGTTTATTCCTAAGAGCATTTTATTTGAATTTCCTTTTAGCCTCAAGACAAGCTCGATTATTACCTATAGAATTACAAAGTTATCTGATTTCTAAATATACCATTACTAAAATTCAGTCGACCTAACGGTTGGAAATAATAACCAAATAAATCTTAATTACCCAATATGTGTAACGAAAGATTTAGTAAGTTACCTTCTGCGGTATACAATGAAATTGCACGTAAATATTAATAGATACGGTTCATTCATCACATATTCCTTAAACATAACTTTATTTTAGCCTCTTCTATAAGTGGCTAGGTTTCAGGAAAACGGTTTCGCAGAAACTTTTATCGATCCGATTTGATAGAAATAACTTGGCCTAATCGGTATATCTGCCATCATTACACGCCATTTCAAGATCAATAGAAACAAATCAAAACACATCGACCCCTCAATAGACCTCTTCCAATTGATTCGCGACGCCAATAAACACAACATATCCACCAGAAACTCGCTAGTCTACTTTCTCCGCTCATTTTACCCTCGCCTCGCTCCTTTCCATCGAAAGGGAAATTTTAAGGTTTTATTAGTTATGATGGCATCGTGAGGCAACTTCTGTTAATGAAATAGATCCGAGTGTTTCATTCCATACGTCAAAATAACGCTTCGCTCGAAGAGAACTTAATAACATTATACGACCGCGTTCATGTTTCCTTAACGTGAAAAAAGTCGTCCAACGAGATGGCAAATAAAGGCATCGAGAAAAAGAAGAGGATAACAGGAAACAGTAAAAGACGATATAACACTGCCACCTAAACCATTAATTTATAAGTTATTAAATAAAAAAGATTTTTCCAATGTATGTTAAACGCATTAAAACGAGCTGAAAAGTGTTCCCCATATCTCGATTAAGTATTTTAAAAAAATCAAACTAGCGAATAAACGGGGCTGTTGCTAGTTTGTAAGGGAATGAAGAATGATAGCGAAGGCAGAAAGAAACAAGTGAGAAACGGGAAGAGGGCGGAGAAGCAAAAGAGAGTGGCCCGGCGCGCGGCCAATGGAACGTGACCGATGACAAGGAGAAAGGTGCGGAGTGAGGGAGCGGCGAACGATAAGGAGGGTTTAGTTTAGAGAGAGAGAGAGGAAAGAGGGTGGAGAGAGAGAGAGAGAGGAGTCAGGAAAAGGGGTAGTAGCCCACATCGCGACAATAAACCAGCAACCGAAGATGGAATGTCACACCGTTTTCTTTCCGCACGCATTTTCGAGCAAGTATGCTTAAAATTTCCATTGCAGACCAAAAAAAAACCGATCCTTCCCCGAGAGAACGCAACGCTTTCTAAAGATAAACTGCCCCGATCGTTCGAGTGGACGACATTCCTACCACATGCACCGCACTATTATGTCCGGCCGTTCAAAACGGAGAAATTAAGTCGATCCGACGAGAGCAGATTGGGGAAAAAATGAGCAACGAATACGCGCTGAGCGATTAATGAAATGTCGCAGGGAACTGCTGACGCGCGTCGGAGCGAAGGGGGTGGGAGTAGGGTAAGAAATGGAAGGGGAAGAAGTGAGAAGAGGGTGAGGAAAGGGAGGAGGGGAATAAATGGGAAGCGAAGAGGGAATTCGAGTGAGGAGGGGTTGGCGACAACTAGGCAGCACAGCCAACGCCGCTTTTATCGGAGTCCGATGACCGCTGCGAGAAAAACAGACTCCGTTGGCGAGGTCAGGATTCCCAACTATCATTCTGTAAACGAGGCCTCGAAATAAACAAAAAAAAGCGAGGCGACGCCGGCACGCGCCTAATCGTGGGATATGAAGTCTCACCCGTCTAAGAACCTCCCATCCCCCAGCTGCACTGCGGGACAGAATCCCAAAAAGCTGGCCAAAAATGTATTTTATCAACTTTAAAATTGAAGCATAAAATAGTTTGTATGTAGGTATTGTGGAATGTACCATCCATCAGTTTTAGCCAAATTTTTTAATGTGGATTGACGTTCAGCTCTTTTATATGTGGCGGAAGTTGGTCTTTTTCAGACGCCGTGTTTCTCCCACGTGCCATGGCGAATCAAGCGGCATGTTACTGGTTGTTTTATGCATTGTTTGTAACTGATAATTTACATTTTATGAACCATAGTATGTAGCTCGAAGCCTTTATATTGCCTTGGAAATGTGAAAACAAGGAATTCTCACATGCAGTATATATAAGCGAACGTTATTTACATCACTTCCCGAGTACAAAGAATTGTAGCGACCTCTGCATATTAATTGAGTTATATCATCTACATCTACATGATACCCTGCAAATCACCAGACTGGTGGGTGGCAGGGGGTGCAGCACACCAAAACCTACCTAATAACGTCCCTCGTGGGAGAATCACTCTCCTGTTATGATCCCGTATGGTCCTTGGGAAAAACGAGCTCCGATATCGCTCGGTCCTATCATAAGATTGGTCGTGTTTGTTTATGAATCTTATCACACATAGTAGACCGTTCTATTCATAATGCGGGGCGGAAGAAACATTTTGCTCATACTTGCTCAAATTGAGATGAGCTGGCCCTCTTTATCTGCCGTGCCGCGCTGTCTAGACGCCACTGCTGTGTGTCTTTGTTGGCAAGTATGGACGCTTGATTTGTCATTTCAAAACAAGCGGGCTCTTGTGCATGATCGCACTGAGTTGTAGCTGCGGGTAAAGTTCTGTGAGAGTTGTCAAAAATCGAAAAGCACGGAAAAGGTGATTCTTGCAGTAAGTTTCGTCTAGAAAAGTGGTAAAAAGTGAGTCACAGTTTTCTTTTTATTTTATCTCGTATTTTATTTTATCGCGTATATATGACGTACCAAAAAAAACATCAATCTGTCAAGTTTCCTCGTAGGGATTTTAGTGGAAATCTACAAAAATGACAACGAAACGGATAAGGAATACACACCGATAAAGAAAAATCTCAGCGTGAAAATAATTAAAAACCAATGTTTTTTAAGAATTGCTCTCCTGTTCCAATCCGTAACTAGACACTGACATTTAAGAAATCTCGAACGAATAATTCGCATTTGAACATTATAATTTCAAAAGGAATGAGCGGCCAAATTAAAACTTGGATAGATAAAAAATATAAAATTGACGGTATTATTTACAATCATATAAAAATACACGAAAGATGTCATTACAATACGTTACAGCGAAAACAACAATAACTGGCGTCTCCATCAGGTGACACATTTAATTGTTAAAAAATCGATCCTAAAATAATAACACGACACACGAGAATTACTTCAAACAAGTAACCTCACATTATGCATTTCCCAGTCTGCGAGATTTTTTCCGCGATTGACGTCAGCCTACCAATTGCAACAACGCAATTAGCGAAGACATGAAAGTGACTCAAAATGAGAACAAATGCGGAGACAAGTCCACGTTCGGAAAAGCGGCCCACTGGACGAGGAGTTGCATCCCTGTCTCTCCAGACGCACGCATTAGTCTGCGCCGAAGGAATGAGAGAGGAGGAGAGAGGGGAGGAGACGTCTAATTCCGATCTCCTCTCACAATCAGACAGGAGGAGCTCGCCCCCTCTCCTCCAACTTGCGGAAAACACCCACAGGGGCCATCGACACCAATTCGAATTAAGTGCTTGCAGTGCGGCCACACCACGCGATGCATCGTGTCACACACGTCACGAGGAGAGCATAAAATCGCTCACGGGAGGACAAGCACCACCGATAACCTTTCTTAACAGGGCGATTACGTGGTTTGCGATTGCGTGGCGGCGATATGACCACGATTCGTTTGCTTTGCACATAGATCATATGTTAACGGGACGACTTACTTATTAAGCAGTCGATTACATGGAGCTGTGTAATAACCGATGTCTAAAAAGATTTAAGCTAATAATAAAATTACGAAGACGATGATCAATCGGAAGGCAATGAACAGATCTAAACCTGCTAATCGACGATGGAACAAATATTTCGCGAAAGCCTTTTACAAAGGAGTTTTTCGAACGAAAGATCGGGGAGGGGGTTGCGATAGTGGGAGGAGGGATGAGGACATGAGGACGAGGAGGGGATGAGGACAGGAGGAGGAGGAGGGATGAGGACATGAGGAGGAGGAGGGGATGAGAACATGGAGAGGAGGAGTGTGGACGGGGGAGGAGGAGTGTGGAGCTGTGTAATAACCGATGTCTAAAAAGATTTAAGCTAATAATAAAATTACGAAGACGATGGTCAATCGGAAGGCAATGAACAGATCTAAACCTGCTAATCGTCGATGGAACAAATATTTCGCGAAAGCCTTTTACAAAGGAGTTTTTCGAACGAAAGATCGGGGAGGGGGTTGCGATAGTGGGAGGAGGGATGAGGACATGAGGAGGAGGAGGGATGAGGACATGAGGAGGAGGGGATGAGGACAGGGAGAGGAGGAGTGTGGACAGGGGGAGGAGGAGTGCGGACAGGGGGAGGAGGAGTGCGGACAGGGGGAGGAGGGGTGGCGACAAGAGAGGTGCGTGCGGTGCAGCAGATAGCCTTGAAAGCTGCCCGCCGTCCATTGCCTGAGTGGTATCCTGACAGCAACATCGATACACGCCTTCGAAGACGTCTCGCCCGCATTTCCACAGCCTAAACCGGAAGCAGCTGCTGAGACGAGCGGGAATAGATCCGGATACCACCGATCAGGGTGCTCACGAAAATTTGCTTCGGATGGTGTACGAGGAGAAGCGGAATACATTTAAATGATATCTATACCATAGAACGCAAAAAAATAATTTCAAGTATCCCGAAATATATCTATGGCATTTACGTCAGCTGCATTGCCAATTGAAATAAGTAATTTTGGCGTTTACTTTACATAATAAATATAATATGTGCGGATAACGCGACGTCCTGACCATCATTCGGTATGGCGAGGCGAAAGCCAAATAAATTCTATTTATTTGTATAAGAAAAACATCAGCGATTTTCATAAAGTGAATGCATCATACTGCACGCGGTCTAGCGTGGGAAAGAAAAATATCCGTAAAGATTAAAATGGCCAAGGACGCTAGAAAAGCGAATAAAATCAACAGAATATCCTCCGTAGTTACAAATTTCAATTACAAGATATTATTTCCGTTAGTATGACTACATGTCGACTGCGTATTCTATCTAATTCTAATTATTTCCCCCACCCTTCGATTGACGATAAATCCTTTCAAAATCGTGACACTCGAGGTCAGGATAATTCATAACTCGGTACGACGTTCACAGCTCCGATACGGCACATCAGAACAATTAACTCTGACGAGGCCATTTGCAGAAATACCACCAGGATCAGGGGCCATATGTGCGATGTGTGCAACGCACATGGGCGGCCAAACAACAGGGGTGGCTAATTTATCGTCAGACACGTACAGCATTTCTAACAGTTATGCGGATTGAATTATAATATGCCTAGTAGCGCACACAGGATTCTCTCTCCGAAATATTTGACAAGCACAAAAGTTGTATGCAAGTTGTATAAATGTCGCGCATTGCAATATTAATTATATTTAAGTTAAAAACAAAGGGGGCAAACCGTCTCCTTATTCCTCTCTGACGGCGCCAATGAACCCAGATTTAAAATAACGGTGTGTTTCCACAGTTTCGAAAAATCACAATTATTCAAGGGGGGTCCGGACCATGCGTGCACCACTGAATATGCCGTATATTCTTTCATATTTATTGGCTACGGAAATGTATCAAATCATAAGGAGTTTTTAAAAAAATTTGTAAAGAACTCCTAAAAAGGGCGGCAAATGAGAGACTTGCACACGGGCGGCCAATGACAGACATGCACACGGGCGCGCCCCTGTCCAGGATAATAGCTAACAGGAGTTATGATTTGAAGTGTTCGTACGGAATGAAGAGGTGGAACGCCCTCGGAAAGTTCTCAGCTCACGATCTTCTTCTTCTGGGCGTATATGACGAAGTTGTGCGAGTGAGCGGATGAACTGAAGCAAGACGAAGAGAGCCGTAGGACGTCGAAACCACAACTCCACCGCCGGGAAGACATTAGACTAGCCATACGGTAAGGGGAGGAGGGGGGGGGGGGGAGGCGGAGTGAAGGAGAGGGCGGCGTGGGAAGGAGGCTGGAAATGCGATGAGTAGGGCGGATAATGCGAGGAGGCGCTTGAGAGAGCCAGGTAGTAGTAGTCTCACCTTAAGGTAGCGCAAGCAAAGACTGTTTTGCAGAAGAGTCCTAAATAAACAACATCTTCCGTTTTTACTTTCTCCATACATAGTATGGGTAAAGTATTGTGATCACGAAAAATATCGACTTCGAGATTTCAACGGAAATACGTTTTGAGGTCCCTAGAACACGTTTAGACTATTTTCCGAATGATGTGTCTGGATGGATGGAGGGATGTTATTGTGGGCGCTCTAATTCAAGAAGTACTTGTCATATCGTTACCAAACTTCATATATAACACTTCAGCATGATCACAAAGAACTGATTAGTTTTTGGGCAATAACGGTTAACCGGAAGTCGAGGTTTATTCGAAACCCGATTCGGTTTTTGCCATATTTCTCCGATATAATACGTCATTATTGTATACATTGACCATTACAAAAAAATGTAGAAAATATAATTTCCTAAATCTTTTATTTTAAACAATTTTCCATAACAGTTATTGTTTAGGAATTATTTATAAATAATCGGTTTTTTCGGTTTCCATCAAGTATCTCATTAAAAACGTCATTCGTAATCTTCATGAGGAACAAAGTTGTAGAGAACAATATTTCTTCCAACTTTTGTTTGAAACAAATTTTCGTAGAACCATCCATTTCGGAGATATTTTGCTTATTCGTAAATTTCCTGTATACAGCGCCACCACCATATAATTTACGGCAATAAGGACGACTATATTCTTTTACGATACGAAATAATAATTTCGCCTTATAATGCTATTCATAACAATTTAAATATCTATACCCCAAATATGGAGAAAGTCGTGTGTTGGCCACATCAGATTTTTTAGTCCTTCGTACAACTTGGGCGGTCTTGTCTGCTGAGAAACTCGAGTGCTTAATGTAACCAAGTCGAGGAAATTACGAGGCAACCCCTTTCTACTTACATTATCTTACTTATTAAACAAATTACCTCGAAGATTGCCTCCTAATTGCAAAAGGAGAGATTTTTTGTATTTTACATAATAACGAGACTTTTACTTTCTTGTTTTCTTTCATTCTCATTACTTCGGGCTAGGATGTGTCTGTATCAGTGGAGGGGGGCAACTTTTTCGGCATGGTGGGTCGCATTGGTAGGAATGAATTCTTCGGTGAGCCGCATTGGAAAATCCCAATGGTTCAGTAGACTGGATTAAAGATAAATCAGAAATTACCTGGAGATTCTTAGGCACCATATAAGTGAAATTAGGTTTTTAGGGTTAACGTTTCAATATTAAAAATCATGATGGAGTTTAATATTAGAAGTACATTTGAGAAAAGATCAAAATCAAAAAGTACTTATTTGAATTTAGAAATATAGGAGTACCAATTTAACAATTCTGCTGGATAAAAATAATATTTGGTTGGTAAATAAAGAAAATGAAAAAGTTTTGAAAACTATGAAACACCGGCGGTGGGCCGCATAAAATTCACTAGTGGACCGCAGGTTGGACACCCCTGGCCTATAACAATATATTATCAATTAATCCTTACATTTGCTTAATTCAAAACCACAAAAACGTGGGAAATGCCCTTACATATAGAAAAGAGTTAAGATTATCGCTGCAAAACAAAAACGAAATTCACACAAAAGTAGCAAAAACGATTCCCGATAAGAATTATGTCGGGGGCCGATATGATACCGAAAAAAAAGAGGCAGGAAGAAGTTCCTTCGGACACCCACGCACTCCTCCCGAAAAACTAATTTTCTAAAGCGAAATCTCCCTCTCTTTGGAAACGCGGTGGCCAAGGGTAAAGAAAGGCGCGGATGGGAATGAGATGCCATGGAGAGGAAAATATCGCCAGAAGGGAAATAAAGAGAGAGGAAAAAAGAGATGGATGAGAAAATATGTATAGAACAGAGAGGCTAAGGGGGTGTGGGAGACTAAACAAACGCGGGTTCTCGGAAAACGAGAGATAAAAGGAGTAAGACACTTATGACTAAATCAGCGCTTAAGAACCAAAAACTGAAAAAAAACAGTACTTATATTAGCTATCTTTAATAGCCATAACAAAGTCATGAAAAGCCTGACATGCATTTAGGCTACAATGCAGCCGCCATCAGTGATGATTCGGCTAAAGTTCTACATTTGGAGATAAACACGATGAGCACTTATTTTTTAAATGCTTTATTCTTAAGTGCTTAGCGTTTTAATTTGTTTTTATTCATAAGACGAGCTCCGTGAATCCCTATTGAAATGAGGCGAATGAGGTGCAGAGGGAGAAAGGAAAGGGGAGAGAAAGTTGGGGAAGGGGGAAGGGTAAGAATGATGAGAATTAAACGATAATGGTGGGCCCTGAGGTCGGTGGGGCAGAAGGGAAAATAGGGGTAGGGGTAGGGAGAGGGGGAAGACGAGAAAACATCCCAACCCAACCACCCAGATTCTGTCTGGCGCCACCACCATTTCATGCTTTTACAGGACTTTTTTGTTTCAAACAAACGAGAGACCTAGCAGGATTCGGAGTCCATTTTGCTTCGTCCGTCACGGCAGAAAATCTTCCCGACCAAGGATACTGAAATGCGGATCAATGCCAGTATTGATTTCTTTTAATATTATAAAAATAAATTAGTGCGACATTTTTTATGAAGACCGGGGTTCTAGACCCTCGTGTATTCCCATACAGCAGTAAATGTGCCGGCAATCATCTATACATATGTATCTATAAAGAAAAGTGTTTGTATGTATGTTTTTTATAGCGCAGCAACTACAGCACGTAGAAGCATGAGGAAGGTGTCATTTTAACCAGAACAAAATGTGAAGTTGTGTAGTCAGCTTTTTATACCGATTTGATTGATCTGTCTACTTTTAAAAAATATTTTATTTTTTCCATTTAAATAACATAGGGATGAGTGCAGTTTATTTTTCATTTGAATTTTAAAATTACTTGGAAACACGGTACGAATTTGAGACTTTGATGGTTCTATGAAGGAATGAACAAAGTTTATTTTTATTGAAAATAGAATCCGAATCCTTATCGAATTAGCGTAAAAATGCGTTTATAACCAGAAAAATACGTGATTTTATCAGTTTTATCACAACGCCAATTATAAGCTACCATAAAAACTCCTATTGTCGCCGAAGTTGAGAGTCCAATGCATTTATATTGGAAAAATTTGTAACGTGATATCGTTTTTCAATTTGTGTGTGCGATTTTGCATTGTTTACATGACAACCTAATATCTGTTGATTTTAATTGAAATATTACTAATAAATAGTTTTTAATGATATTTTCGTGTGGCGTAGAGTTCTCCAAAGCAAGCTGTTTTTAAAACTATGTAAGTAGCTTAAATAATTAGACGTAGATTTTCCACAAATTGTGATTGGATAAATAGTTTCATTGTTTCCCAAGTATTGTTGACATAAACAATTTTCTCGTAATAGAACATAATAGAACTCATGTATGAGTGTGGATGAGAGAATCGAGATAATAGTCGGAGGATAATATTCACTCTGTGATTCTTAAACGTTCTCTATTTACTTTTTTCTTTCTTTTAAGTAATTAATTTCGTTTGTTCCTTTGTTCATCCATTTTCTGTTGTTGATTGTGTTATAGCTGGTTCTAATTACAGCTTTCGTTTGGAATATATCGTCACGAAAAATCGCATAGGTACATAATTATACCTTGCGGGTAACACAGGCTATATGACGATAAATATTTTCCCATAATTTACACGTAATTTTCGATTTTTCACAGCGCAAGATTTTCTTCCTTCATTAATGTACTAGGTTTTCTTCATTTTTGCTTTATTGGACGGTTAAAAATGTGTACTACGTTATTCTTGCGATGTTTACATGTTACACGGTCGAAATTTTAGAATCACCAAATCTTTGAAATTCAACAGGCACTTCTGCTAGGCGCTTATAAATGCCGTTCTTTCAATGACTGTCGAAGGGACCCGTGAGAATCCTTCAACGAATGAAATTAATTTGAATTCGCGGAAAAATGACGGCGAAAAAAATCAGCATAGGCTAGCATTGAGATCTTGCGATAGTTTATTTGAAAATTAAAAAAAGCCACAGACTAGAAATTTCTTAAGATATCTATGAAATATATACAGTGAATTTTAGTGCCCGAATAAAATTTATAAGATTAGGCTATACTAAAGAGATATAAAACACAATAGTTACCGAAAATCCTTTTATAGACCACTTCAGTTTTACTTTGACATAAATGCAAACCCTCCATCTTCTTTTAAATAAAACCTAATTATCTCAAATCGCTTAACGGTGTTTTAAAATACTCCAAAGGCTCGTCTTCCACTCCCATTATTCCGCCTCGCCTAGACTTTCCGAGCTTTAATTAATGATCCCACAAAAATCTGTGAGGCGAGATGGAGGATGGCTTGTTTTTCCAGAGCAACCTAATGGGTGGAAAAGATAAAAGAATGGACAAACAAAAGAAAGGGAGAAACGGGTTAAATAAACGCTCGGAGACCAAATAGGAAGTGCAAACCTCTCTCCCCCTCGAGGGAAGGCGATGCCAGGGCGTTCGCTGCCATGAACACATTTTCCTTTTGCCCCAAAACCTAAAAATAAGACCGCCTAAAAATGACGAAATATCGCGTTCGACGCGCGCGCATTTAAACTGCGATCGTCATCGACAATTATCGTACCGAAAGAAATTAAATCTTTCCAATTATGATGAGACGCCATCACCGGATGCATCGGCTATTTAGGGACATTTCGGTAGAAAAGAGCCCAACTCCGATAACCGGAAGATATCTTTCCTCATAGGTATTAAATTGAAATTTTACGATTCAAACTTTTTCTTTCTTTCCTTGGGGTTCGAATCGTAAAGTTCCCGCTGCATCCGGAAAAACCACGTACCAACGGGAGCAATATCCTCGATCGGCAGTCTGCTGGAGCCGATTGGAGCAAAGCACGATTTTCGTTCGCTCTATTACGACGCGAGAGTCTGCCGCAGATTCGAGAGGGAATCCCAGCGGCCGAGGGAAAATAGCAAAACTTTCTCGACCGTCCAATCGAACACAATGGGCGCCAGGATCGGACGCGGCCAAAACGTCGACCTAACTGTTATCCGCATAAATCGTTGTTTTATCCGGCAGTGACGCGCAGGGCGCCCTGGAGTGTAACACGATCCCCTAATTAACCCATAGAATTTTAAATAGCGAGATTGGGCATCTACCAGTAGCTAACGATGATTAACAACATTCTCGAAACATAAACTACAAGATTTATGCTGGATACGGGAGTTAACACGAGTCTCAGAGACCACTGAGCAAATTAACTTCAATAGTCATAATCTAACACGTCCAAGTAGGAGTAAGATTTTACAGCGACTGCGAAAAAGAAGCAAGAATACGGTCTAATTACATAATCGAGCAGAAAATCCCATAAAATGATCCTTAATGACTTTCTCACACTTAAAGTGAATATAGCAAAGCCCTGTACCAGTCATACAGTTAATACCGCTAACTTCCATAGAAAGTGCATCTAAATAATACCCTGAAAATCACCATACAGGCGAGTGGCAAGGGGTGCAGTGTACCAGAGTTCCTAGAAAATCCCAAATTCAGTCCTCCTATAATGTTACCCAATTAAAATTCCTTAATAATGAAGTAACGCCATGCGTAGGATGGTAAATTTGCTTCGCGAATCTCTCTTCCCTGCGCTGCACCTTTTTCAACTCGAGTATGAGGCCTTTCTCTCGTGGATCTCATATCCTGAGAGCATACTCGATCTGCAGCCTGACGAACGATCATGTTTATGGAACTTTTGGGTATTTTTCGGACCAGTAATCCTATGAAAACCGACGTATCATTGGAACCAGCCGACGAATCCCAAGACAGATCGCGATAGATATTTTACAGAGTCGATTATAGAAATTCGTAAATGAATTTTGAGGTTGATTTCCAACTAATTCGGAGAGCGCCTCAACATCTTCCTGAGAGATTTATGATCATCCTTAGTATTTAATTTGCTATGAATGACCATTTCGTCCACGAAAAGTCTAAATTTGCTCTGTACCACCAAACATTACATATATCGTTGATATAATTCAGAGATGATGACGGATCCAGGACACTACCCTGCGTAACACAAGACGTGACTCTTAACAGGATCAGGATCCATTTCTTCGATCAATAATTTCTGTTCTCTGATCGAGAGAAAATCTCTAACGAAACACGAAATTTCCGACAAATATATAAAAAAAAACGGCATTACATACAAATACAGGCTGAGTAAAATTCTATCATCAACCGTCATGACGACAGCGTAAAAATAGCGAATACCGATAAAAACTAGCATCTTGCACTCGACATAAGGGCGGTGAAGGAAAACTTCTCCAAAACGACTAGTTTGCTTGTTCCCGAGCAGCAGCCGCGAAAGCAGAGAGGAATTGTGGGAAGAAAGGAGAGAAAGAAAGAGAGAGAGGAAGACGTGGGATGGCAGAGGGGCGGAGGGAGAGGGTGGGGCTAATAAAAGGTCAAAACATTCGTCGATGGGCAGCAGCACGCTAAGCGAGCCTCGAGATTCCAAACCTCTATGATCGCTCCCACCAAACGTTAAATTCCACTAAATTTACAAGTTACGCGAAAGCCGGTAATGCAGTCGGTAACGATGAATGAGTCGGCGGTGGAGGAGATGAAGGAATGATTCGCGCGCAACATACCATCACGAACGCTCCAATACAAATGCAACATCGATCGATAATAAGATATGGCTGAGGAGTTAATGCTCAGAGAAAAGGCAAAATTTCTCATAATTTAATTCCTGGATATATTTAAATATTGAAAGAGAAAAGAACGAACTGGTCTGAAGAGTGTCTTAAAACATGACTGTAATACGAATGAAAGAATGCAAAAGATGGCACATCAAAAGACGTTTGTATGACAAAGCGAAAGAAACTTGCATAGCAAGAAAGAATTCCCATTTTCTCCGAAGCACGTGAATCCTAAAAATCTTATGAGGTATTTTCTGGTCTTTAGTCAGACGCCTCACGGATCCTTTCAACGTTTTCAAAAAAAATCCCATCGAGGTGAGACAATCGAGAAGAGTTCACGGTAGAGATATTTTATCCCAATCATCCTGAAAAGCCTTGAGATCGATCGAAAAACATTTCCCATAAAAAAATGAACGTCTACAGTTCCGCCAATTGCCAAACATCGGCCATGGACCGACGGAAGGGCGTGAATTCAAAGAAATGCAATCGACATCCGGTCCGTTTCGATAACCGACACGTCCATCTAAATCCACCGCAACGCGTAACAAAAAAATTAACACCAAAGCCCTAAAACGCGTTCACACATTCTCACACCAAAGTTCTATCAAGTCTCGTCCCACCTTGCCATCTTCGCTCACGACTCCTAAATAGTCTAACATCTCCACGAGTGCAAACAACGTTCAAAGATCAAAGTTGTAAACAAAAGGTCATTAAACAAAACAAGTTGCAGAGAAGAGTCCAGTGCAACTGAGAGAGAGGAAGAGAGAGAGAGAGCAGGGTGGGAGAGGTGGTGGTGGTGGGGGTGAATGACCCAGCCAAGGTCGGAGTGCGAGGAAGATACGGGATGCGAGGGACTGGAGGAGGATCACGGGAAAGAGGGAGGGAGTGAGGGAGGGAAGGGTTGGAGGGAGTCTGACTGAGAGTCCTGGCGGGAGGTGAAAGGGTATATAGAAAGGCTCTCAGCTGACGGGAAGAGGGGAAGGAGAGAAGCTGCTTGGGACGAAAGAGGGGAAATGGCAGGAGGTATGTGGCGAAGGGGAAATGACGGGGGGAGGGGAGGGGAGGGGGAGGGAGAGGAGGGCGAGAGAGAGAGAGAAAGGGAAGTGGGAGATCGCCGCTTCCTTGCCTCTTCGATCCATTTCAGCTGTGTTTACACGTTTATCATGTCCGTGTTTATCACTTAAAATCGCATCCACTTAATGGCAGTTACAGCGGAGAAGAGGACGGAGATTTAGAGATGATGATTATGCGTGAGGTGCCCGAAAAATTACGTTGTTACATGGAACGCATACTAATTAATTGCTCCTGGTAAACGTTTAGAGATTTGAAGCCTAAACAGGGCGTGGAGGTCATCGATGATCCAGAAAGCACACACCGTTTTTAATTACCGTATTCAAATACCAAATATAGACCTCTGGGTGGAGATCGTAGATTAGACAGAGAAAATGAACGTCATTTCGTGGTGGAGAGAGAGAGAGAGGCAAAAGGATTTCCTAATTTCTTATTCGAGCGTGGAAGGACTCAACCATCACGAACCATGACAATATATGAGTTTTAGTTTCGACAATCAAGCTGGTGATAGTGAATTTATTTATTGTTTATTTATTTAAATAAGCTCAGAAAGTCATTGCCGGCATTTTGCTACGAGGATAATGACGATAACAAAGATAAAAAATACTAGCATCATTCTGTCGACAGTATTCAAACCAAGACACGCTACACCACACTCTACCAAGGCCGGCACTTAAATATTTAATCTACTTTAACACACGCAAAATAAAATTATAATTAAACGTGTGCGAAAATATAATTAATAAGGGAAGGGGTGACAGTAACATTCGACAAACGTTAATGTCCAGCTAGTCTGGATATAAAATATAGCCGTACAATTATTTAAAAAATTTAAAAGATATGGACTAAAAACTGATTACCAGAACGCAACTGCGATTTAAAACATTCAACTGTTTTAATCGGATCAATATTTAAAGAGGGACACACGATCATTCCTTTTCCGTCATTTAGCAAAGCGAGAACAACATCCATACCACCAAACGACACCGAGATTAATTATACACACGTCGCGCACGAAATGTACAGTTGGGAGAGAATCCAAGAGGCAGAATGCAATCGTCGGCGAAAAGGACGTTTTATCGGTTAAGATCATAAGGGAAGGCGTTTTTATCCCCGACTGAAGGGCGTCGGGTCATAACTTCCCTCATCGATTTATAAAGCTCCCACGACTCCAACATTCATTTCTATTTCAGAGGTCTCTCGACACGCACATATCCAACCATATCTTCGGAATTCATTTTCATTTCGCTGATGCGACAAAATGACTTTTAATCACTTAAGGAAGAGTCCCTCTCAGAGTACGTGTTAAGGACCGGGTCGGCATTTTCACGGAAAGACCGTGGGTTTGGATACTTCCGAGCCTATTACGCTTTCATTAACGATGGCTTATTCCCAGGGCCCCGCGATTTCAGAGGCCCCGCGCTTCTATATTACCGCAAGGAAAGTCTAAGTTTAATTTGGCGGTTAGTGGTAACGGGGCCCGCATAGGTCGATTTGCCCTGGGCCCCACACCTCTGTTGGGACGGCCCTGCTTATTCCTAACGTCCAATACTGGATCGGATTAAAGAGAATTGCAACAATAATTGACTAAAAACAAATTGTCGATCAAAAGCAAACCATTTCCTTAAAACTATTTATTTATTAGCAAGAATTCAGAAACAGCACAAAGGCCAATTACACTGAATATCATAACAAAATAAAGTTCAAAACAAACAGGTAAATATAAATAAGATAAATAATGTAAAACAAATAGATGACAAATTAAATTAACAAAAATTAAAATAAGGAGGAAGAAAAAAATAAGAAGAAGAAGAAACAGTAAATATCATAAACGGAGGAAAAGAAAGATTCATTTAAGAAAAGAGAAAACAGAAGTCTTCAATGTAGTTTCATTTTGGAAGATGTCGAGATCAAATTTACTGCTGAAGAGATCGTGTGAATTTGGAAGACGGAAGAAAAGAGAACGTTGGGCAATGGAAAGGAGAGGTGTATGTAAGTGAAAGAGTGCATATAGTCTAGTGGATCTTGAGGGAATTCCTAAAGAAAAGGATAAGAGGAGCGTAGATTGCCATTCATTATATTGTGAAGGAAAGAAAGATCGGAAATGGTTCTGCAACATGAGAAATTTGGAATTTTGAGGGTACTAATGATACCATTTTGGGTAAATGACGCAGATGAGGGCAGTGGTAATGCACTATGGCTAAAAAGAAAGACGATATGCGCTCCAATTTATCAAGATTAGATTTGGTGGCCATACACCAAATAGGTCACAATAGGTAAGATGCACCCGAGAAGGAAAGAACGAAAGAAAATTAAATGATTAAGGCTGGTGTGCCTGTAAATAATGCCCAATAAGGACATGCACTTTTTCACTGTATGTTCGAGATTATCACAAAATGACAGTTTATCATCAATAACGATGCCGAGGTCTTTCAGATGGGTAACCTTTTTTAAATTCACATTCATAATAGAGTAAGTGTATAATGCCGAAAATTTTATCCATATAATTTGCGTAACGGTTTCACACAACATTCAACTATAATAATAATAAATTTAACTTTATCCTAAATGGCCGGTAGTAATAGTTTTGGTTATGATAAGCGCAAACCTATAAAAACGGAAAATTTTAATTAGAACGATTGCCTCGCATACTAATATTTCATTTGAGATCGAGTAACAAAATCTCTTTTGCGAATCGAGTAGTCGGGTGCGGTTGCGTGCCTAAACACACGGTTTTAAGACGCTAAAATGAAAAAAAATACCGCCGACTCTCGAAGAACGACACACACAACTAGAACTGGACACAGTTTGACAGGTTCGTTACGTTTATTTTTTGTGATCCTCTCGAAATCTACCAAAGTAACGACTAACAGGTGATAACGGGCGTCCAAACAATCGCAACACAAAAATCAATGGGCCAACAAACACGTTCGTTCATCCAAAGTGGCGACCATGAATCACAACTGCGCACGGCCATCAACTTACGTTCCTTCTCCTTTGACGTTCTCGCTTCGAGGCCCGGTTCCGCTCTTGGCTCCACCGCGCGGCTTCTTCATGCGTGCTACACAAAGCGTGAAATCTCCTAAGCAGCGGACATCGTTGAGAATAGAGGCACGAATACGGCCAGTGAAGCGACGACCCCCTCGACGGACGCACGCTTCTCTCTCTTCCTCCGCCGGACTAACTTTCTTTCATAATGCCTCTCCTAACAGAGCACTACTCCAACAGACATTACCCCACGGACCGCACTATTCCTGAAACTTCCCCGAGGCGGCCGGAGGGTGGAAATACACACGCGACGACAAGGTTCGCTCAAATTTCTGATTCATAGTTGTCGTGCGTTATCCTACCTCGAATTTCAATGCGTGACGAGGAATGTGGGACAACGCCTTTCTTTCTCAGACATTCAGATATATCAACATAGTTTCGCAAATAACGTATATATGTGCTACATATGAGACGTCGGCGAGTGATTTTTAAAAGGGAAAATTACCTAATTAATAGAATGCCTTGTAAATGGTGAATCCGAGTAAGGGATCTGCGCACTTTACAATACTATTTTGCCAATTACATAGCTTGAACCGAGAATTCACGTCGGCCAAGATAAACGGCGTTATTCAGGAGCAAAGTGTAGAGGGCGTGTTGAAATTCAATGCTCTCGTCGAATTATTTATTCCTCGAGAAAACGACACCTTACGCTTCCGCTTCTTCTTAGCATTTTCCGAGGAGTTTGGGCGAAGAATAGACGAGGCATCTTTTATACGAAATCGGAAACCGAGCGTTTCCTCTCAAATTACACAAACCTCTGCAATTTCTCTCAAAAACACACAATCCTTCAAATTTTTAACAAAAATTATAACTTTAAACAACATTCATAAACACAAAAATTTGCAGCCGCCAGCGAGAATAGCACCAAAATTCGAAACATTACCTGACCTTCGCAAACACAGCTGTTATAAATTCAGAACGCAATACGCCGAGCTAATTAGGAGAAAATCGGGGGTTCGGAAGAGAAAAACGCGAGCTTAACACGTTAAAATCAGCGACATGAGGTAGGTAAATGCGATATGCAGAGGAGCTAGTGTTTAAAAGCGGGCTTCGTGCCGTGTTACGCGAGGATGATCTACATACAACGCGCGCCTCAAAATGGCAATCTGCAGGCAGCATACGCCTCGCTAAATGAAATTTATGCGGCCAAGCCTCTCCCACGATTCTAATAATTCTTTAATTCCAGGCGTCATTTTTTGTAATTCTCATTTAAAAAATAACTGGTCGTAAATCTGCGCCTAAATATAGTACCAGTAAAGTTATACTTATGAATCTCTGTACAAATATTAACTTAAAATGACTTAAACGACATTAAAAACCGCAGTTTGATATAACTTAATAGTTATAAAATAAACTCCTTTATAACAGAAAAATCCTAAATTTTGGAAGCAATTGCCTCTGATCTTTCACTCGTGGGCTCTTTAATGCGCAAGCACGCACTATTTTCCGAGGCACGCGCGAGCGCGCCAGGGCGTAGGGACGCGTATTTGCCCCACGCATCGCTTCTCCCTCCCCTTTCTCTTCTCTGGGGGTAAGCAGGCGACTGGATGCGAAACTAACTCGGAAGCGCGAATAAAATTACGACATAAATACAGCGTACGAAAGGGGAGAAGTTTAAAACACACACAAACATCCTCGAAGAACCAGGGCGCCGGTTTTAAAGTCAACAACTTGCATGCATAAATAAATTAGAGAAACAACTTGTAGGTATACGCTAAGATCAGATGAAGATAAAATTATGACAGATAACCTAGAAATTAAATCAACTGCCTGATTATGGTCATGGCCAACTTATGTTAATAAAGTTTGTGTTTGCACTGAATAGACATTCGACCATTAATTGATCAACGTCTAGAATCTCATTCAAATTGTTATTTATTTAGGTATAATCTACTTAGTAATGTATTACTTGATTTTCTAGTAAAATTTACCTTGAGATTCTAATTATCGTTACATAAATTACACACACACACATAATATATATTGTTTTTTTCTTCGGAGGAGAAAGAGCGTGACAAATTCCATTATTCTAAAGTGTATGCGGGAAAAGGGAGATAACTGTAGATGCACTGAAGCAAGAGAAAAGCTCGTTCAGAGCTTATCCAAATGACAGCTACACTATGATTGGACGTGCGCTTATAACCAACTCCAACCCCGTGAACAGCGCGAGACTTTTTCGGGGCCGCAACGAATTAGAAGAGAGAGAGAGTTCGCAGTCTTCCGCCATCAGACGCACAAAAACCCGACGCCAAAATGGGACGCGGATACATCGGGTGCTGCGATGTCGCGGATTGTCGATTCCAGTCGTAGCACGCGGAGGATCACGAGGAACCGGAAGCGCGGAGTCACGTCCCATTGGGAAGGTCATGGACGGAGGCGTCCATTTTCGGGACCCATTCCAACGCACGTGCAGACACTCCTTTTCCGCCGTGATTACTCAGACGGCTCTCTCTACCCCGCCGCAAAACATCTCATCCGCCACGACTTTTAAAACCACAAACCAGCACCGAAGAACTGACTAGCGAAAAATTACTTTTTCTCACTTGGGTTTAAAGAAAAGCTCCAGGGTGCTACTATTGCGTGCGCGGTCTACCGAGATATCTGTAGTCTACAGAGGAATTATATCTCGATTGGCCGTTGCGCCGCAAATGGAGAGGATATTGGCGAGCCTTCGGCTCCCTTTGTTTTTATTTTAGTTGTCGTCTCCGGACGCTACAGCGCCCTTCGCCTCGCTGGAACCACACTATCCCTCCCCGTTGTCCGGTGATCGGGTTTGTAAATGTCGCGACAGGCCGATCAGTCATGGGTTAGCAAGGTTTAGGGTACTTTTGTATTATTACGGCGCAACAGTCAAATTGGAATTTTACACACTCTAAAGTACTGTAAAAATTGTAGACTGCAGTCTTCAGGGTAAATATGTTGTAGACCGCACGCTACAGTGTAAATATCTTGGTAGACAGCACACTATAGTAGCACCAGCTCCAGAGCAGCGTTTCTCAACCGCTGGGCCGCAAAAACTTGAAAATTTTTAATCAATAATATAAAATTTTCTCTCACACACACGCGCGCGCGCGCACACACACACATTTATTTATTAGCAAGAATTCAGAAACAGCACAAAGGCCAATTACACTGAATATCATAACAAAATAAAGTTCAAAACAAACTGGTAAATATAAATAAGATAAATAATGTAAAAAAAATAGATGACAGATAAATTAAATTAACAAAAATTAAAATGAGGAAGAAAAAAATAAGAAGAAGAAGAAACAGTAAATATCATAAATAGAGGAAAAGAAAGATTCATTTAAGAAAAGAGAAAACAGAAGTCTTCAATGTAGTTTCATTTTGGAAGATGTCGAGATCAAATTTACTGCTGAAGAGATTGTGTGAATTTGGAAGACGGAAGAAAGAGAGCGTTGGGCTAAGGTAAGGCGAGGTGTACTATGTAAGTGAAAGAGTGCAGATAGTCTAGTG
Source organism: Uropetala carovei (assembly GCA_036926305.1). Lineage (NCBI taxonomy): Eukaryota > Metazoa > Arthropoda > Insecta > Odonata > Petaluridae > Uropetala > Uropetala carovei. Next base: position 3,097,922 of record JAXCHB010000056.1, read on the forward strand.
GATCATGAGGGAATTTAATATAATAAAAGCCGTCGTCTGTTGGTTGGTTGGTCACGCTATGCAAACGCTAATAACTCGAGAAATAATAATGATAGAAACTCGAAATTTGGTAGGGATGCTTGATTAACACTTATTAAGAGAATGACGAATTTAAATAGCGAAAAAATTCCTTGGTTCACCTCCAAGAGGCATTTCCATTTCCCATTACTTAACAAGTAAAACGCGATTTTTCGACGTGCAGGATTTTATTCTTTTGGAAATTAAAATTAGAAGAAATTAACAGACGACCTTCGGATTTGAACCATTTTGAAGAAAACGTTATAAAGTTTCTTATTCCGTTCGTCTTATTTCGCCCACAGTTCGAAATATTCCATGTTAAACGTTTTATTTGCATATTTTGTGGAAATCTCGCCATTTTAACGTGATGTTGCTATGTCGACCATTATCATTGTTACTGTATACATCCTTCTGGGAATAAGCGTGCCTTAAGTGCTTCAATACGAGAGAGAGAGAGAGGAAGAAAGGGGAGAGATTGGCGTGTTTTGTGGAAAATAAGTATATTAACGTAATTATAAAAAAATTTAAGTATCAACAGTGTCATTTTAGAAAAATTGGAAATAAAAAGCATTCTTAAAATAAATTCTTTGTAAACCATACGTGCTTACGAATTTATATTGTTATTCCTCGAATTAATTTCGTAACAATGACCGAAGTTTGGAAACGAATATAAATTAAAATTCAATTAAAATTAAAGGGGCATTTAAAACTGTTAACAGGCAATTTTCGAAGAAACAACAGTGGATCTTTTAATGACTTGATTTGTTTTTATAAAAGGGATTTTGAGGCTTTTTTTAATACAGAGTAAGTTCTAAGGCTTATAATCCATTTAAATCTAATAACAGTGGCTATTATAGTTTAAAGAAAGAACTTTATTTATTCACTTTACAGAATGAATTAATTTTAGGCTAGCATTGCCTATTATAAAAGGAGTTACATACTTTGGAATTTACAGTATGTAAAGTGGAAGTTGTACTGAATTGACTCAAAAATCAATTTAAAACTATTGAAAGTTGTTGTTTCGGAAACAGAAGTCCAGAGTGGTGAGCGGACGCTATTTTATTCCAAAATCTATTTAAAGTACTATCAGAGGAAACTGAAGATTGAACAAATTTTTTTGTTACCGGAATTCTGCTTATTTCATGAAATTGAAATGCTAATGCATTAATCCATTAAAATCTGTTAAGATTGGCTATTTTAGATGAAAGAAATATATGTACATGGTACTTTTATTCATTTTTCAGAATGAATGAATTCTAGGTTAACATTGCATATTATAAAAAGATTTTCTTTGGAATAAGAAGTTTGTTATGTGGTTATTTTAACTGAATTGAATCAAGTTCTCTTCTAAGTTTGAAATCAATTTAAAACTGGTGAAAGTGGTTGTTTCGGAAAATGAGAAGGCAAGAGTGCTGAGCAGACGATAAACGATATTGAGGTACATTATATTGCAAAATCTATTTAAAGTATTATCAGGGGCAATTGAAGATTGAACAAATTTTTTGGAACCGGAATTCTGCTTATTTAATGAAATTGAAATCCTAATGCTATAATCAATTTAAAATTAATAACAATGGCTATTTTAGTAGAAAGAGAGGTACTATTTTATTCACATGGAATTTCTGTGAGATTTTAGTTAATTAATTAAAGCAGACTTATAATATAGAAATATTCGATGGTTAAAACAGTGCACATTTTATTCTTTCGATTTTTACATGTTGCATTGACGAAAATTTAGATTCATTAAACCCGTTGAAATTCAACGGGCACTTATGCTAGTTCTTAAAGAAAAGGAAAAGAGGAGCGTAGATTGCCATTCATTATATTGTGGAGGAAAGAAAGATCGGAAATGGTTCTGCAACATGAGAAAGTTGGAATTTTGAGGGTACTAATGATACCATTTTGGGTAAATGACGCAGATGAGGGCAGCGGTAACGCACTATGGCTAAAAAGAAAGACGATATGCGCTCCAATTTATCAAGATTAGATTTGGTGGCCATACACCAAATAGGTCACAATAGGTAAGATGCACCCGAGAAGGAAAGAAAATTACATGATTAAGGCTGGTGTGCCTGTAAATAATGCCCAATAAGGACATGCACTTTTTCACTGTATGTTCGAGATTATCACAAAATGACAGTTTATCATCAATAACGATGCCGAGGTCTTTCAGATGGGTAACCTTTTTTAAATTCACATTCATAACAGAGTAAGTGTAGTTAAAGACATGTTTACGCAATGTAAGAGAAAGATGAGAACATCTAGAAGGATTTGGCTTGAGGTCCCACAGAAGACACCACTCGGAAAATTTATCAAGACACCTTTGTAGAGATACTGAATGGACGGACGAATTCATGATAATACCAGCCAATCAACTGCTATTTGTGTTTTAAGTAAACTATTCGCCGCAGGTTAAATATAATCGTACGCATATGACAATTCCAAGAAAGGACGATATTCATTGATCGATTTCGACGATAAATAAATGTCAGTTTTTAGAGATTTCGGGAATGAATACTTTCTTTTTCATACATTTTCTATAAATTTTGTTAATAAAATTAAATGAATAATGCGCGCAAAATAAAAGAAAATGTTTAAATTTCTAGTTAAATATACATGGCGAGTCTGATTTCGTGGAAAATACACATTCGTAGGGCCGTAGGCGCAGCTAACAAGAAATTGCCGTTCCTAAGCAGAATAGTACAGAATATGTACGTGAAGCGCTTTATTTATCGTTAGTTACGACCACAAGTCGAATAAGCCTCGTGTATACAAGACCCCTATGAAAGAACAACCTACTTCAAAGCAGAACCATCGGATACGTAAAACAAATGTACGATCATATACTAAGCGTTAAATTACTATTAAAGGATTCGAAGTGGATATCTCTTGAGGATCGCAGAATGAATACTAGATTTACAGAGAAATATAAGTCGGAAGGTTTAGCAGAGGGGGTTTTAGGAAGAGTCGAGATGTCGATTGTAGAACAGAGCGTTATCGAGGATCGTTTTATCAAAGGACAATACGAGATAATAGGAGAGTCAAACATGCGAGAAAAAACTGTACCTGACACATTGGTGCACTGCACCCCCTGCCATCCACCACATCGGTGAATTGTAGGTTAGAGTATACGCGTAAATTTTATAATGTCGTTCCCCGAACCGTTGCTTAACTGTAACTCTAGAGAAAGCAAAAACGCTGGATGATTATCAGCGCCTTTAAACGTATCCTTTTAAAAGTCTGTATGAAAAATAACATAGAAACGCCGTCGACTAAAGACTAAATAGTAAGAGTTCTTACACAATCGCTATAGTAAAGGATAAGGTTATTTGTATCGTTCGGAGTGTCCCCGTTAAACGAAGGATGTGCTCGATAACATTTCACCCGAGATGGCTCTCACGGCCGAATATATCTCAAATATGCGTCTTGTGACACTTCTAAGGAAGAAAGTAAACCTTGGAGAAGGAAGGTAAGAACAAAAGAAGCAGCGCGCTTCCGTCCTTCGCAATACGCCTCCATCACTTATGCTCACCAAGGAAACGCGAGCCAAGGCTGAGATCGACGTGCCATATGCAAAAAATAGATCACCTAATACCAAGAAAATAACTAGTTCTACAGGTTCTATCTAAATTGAGAATGACAAATGAAAAAATAATACATTTATTACCCGAGTGATTGAGCAAATAAAAATTTACGCGAAATATTCCGATCGCAGAACTAAACTATGACCGCTAATATAAAATTTTATTCAAACAGAAAAAAAATGATTCTTAGCGAATTCATTGTAAATAGGAGGCCGCGCTAATTAATATTCCCTTTATAAAGAATTCGCCTAGATGAATATAATATCTCCTTCCATATCGGTGTCCATCTCTTATTTACCTTGTTCGCAATCACTCGTCTTTTTTACACGGTCGTCGAACTATTGGTGCTTTGCAAAAGGACATCTTAAGACAGCTTAAGAATCAATCTCTAATCCTATGTTATTTTCTAACACGTGCCACGTCGCAACGTTGCCTTACGTAAACAAATAAAACATGGCTCGATCACAAAAAAGTAAAAAGAATAATAAGCTCGTGTGCGTATATACTTCTAAGGCCACGACGGCCTCCAAAGACGTCTATTTGGGTCACTACAGCTCTCATTGCGACACAAGGATAGGAGTTGACATCACTAAGGTTTCCGAGATGCAAAAACGCTACCTTGAGCTCGACATCGTCGGCGGAAAGCGAGCAAACGATAAAAATAATGACGTGCCCAGACAAATTACACATTATGCTGGGAGTGGTATGAAAGTGAAACAACTCCATCTCCACAGATATTGCGACGGATTTCACGGGCAATCAAACTCACGAGATATCGCATTAAATATTTTCAGAATTAGATTCTCAACTCTTCATATGTTGGAACGACTAAATTACTTCGTGAAAATAGGTGTAAAATTTCGTTTTCTACAAATTAAAGATGTAAAACGTGGTTAATAAATAAGGCTTAACTTCAAAGAAATCGCACATACTCATTGCAAATAGAATAAACATTCGGTGTGGTTAATTAGCGATAGCAAATACAATAACATCGCTTTAAAATAAACATTACGAAGCACGGAATCTAATTCCGCCACGCGTCCAAAATTAATCAAGCGCAAAGATTTACGATATATATACCGCTTTGATGAAGTTCACGCATTCCATTCGACCGCTAAATAAAAACAAAAAGCAACAAAAACATCGCCAGCCAATGAAAAGTGTAATAACGGCAACATCGCGAAGCATCCGAAAAAAATAAGAGAGGCATATTAGATGGGCGTGAGGTGGATGAGCAAAAGTAACAGGATATGCACCTCCTCTGTGTCGTCCTCTTCCTTAGGAGAGTAACGGGGAGGGAGGAGGGGGAGGAAAGGGCATCTCGAGGCGGCGGAAATGCAAGAGAGGAAGAGGGAGGGGGAGGGCAGTCAGGGTCACGAGAGGTGCTATGCCTTATTTGGGAGCGTGCTTATGAAACCGCTGCAAACACGAGGGGCGAACTACGCCCCATCGCCTTCCTGTGTGCCGCCGCCGCCGGCTGAGGATCGTTGACCTCTCGACCTTTGCATTCTCCAAAAACCCTTTTATTCCGAGACACATTCTCCTCGACAACTAACAATCGTTTGCACGTGCTGTCCACGCCGAATGCATGCCGTAGACCGGTGCACCGAAACCGGTGTGTCGCGACGAAGTACTTGATGTACGGCGATATATTTCGAACTTCAACGGGATAACACTGCATCCTTTTGGCTATAATTTTTCTCCTCTTGGAAAAAAACATTTTTTTTCTCTTATATTGTTGTTGCTTAGTGACAAAAATGCTCTGCACAACATGTTCATGAAATATGCCTCGGGGGAAAAAGCGAACACGAAAGTGCTTGCGGAGCCCTGATATAGGCGGTAATTTAATTTGTTAATAAGTTATATGCAAACAACGAACGTACAAGCGAGGACATTTAGACGTTTGCGTGAATCTAATCTAACTCCAAAAGTGGTGGAATATCTTATCCGGCAAACAGACAAATCTATGAGATCGTCGGCGATTCCGACTTGTGAAAATATGCTCATACGGTTTTATAATCACGTCTACATGTGAACTTCCAAAAAGGTCTTAAGGCAATTGCATTATGATGTAACATAATACACGCCATATGAGAAATCAAAACTGTTCTTCCTAACAATTATCATCTAATTTTATTTGACAATATACTGCGCCACCAAATATGGATCAAAATATACCATCTTCAGCATTTTAATTTAGACACGATGCCATTCCGTAATTCTAAAATATTTCAAAATCCGCTTTAAGAGTGACCTTCAACTCTGTAGCCATGTGTGCCCGATCGAGATAACCATCGTTTTTCGGAAGCATTTCTTTTTCACCTCATATCAAACTCTGCAGATCAACCAACCGGCAATAAATACCAATAGGGAGCATAAAATATACACTAGCAGACGATGGCACGTCCTTAATAAGAGCCACAGTTTTAAGAATAGAGAAAATGCAACGCAAAACCAGAGGACCGAAAAAACGGCAAATCATTTTCCGCCTTTCTCTTTCTCGCTCCGCAATTTCCGAGAAGTTTTCGAGGAACGTTACATTCTCGCAAAACGATAAGTGTTCGGGCGAAAGGAGAAAATAAAGGGGGGAGGGGGGAGAATTTGGAGAAGGGTAAAGGGAATCGTAGTAAGAAGAGGCGGGGTAATACGAGGCGCATGACTTCGACTGAAGCGTGTGTTGCGTGGAGGAATAAGAGGGAGGAAGAGAGAGAGATAGAGAGAAAGAGGGGGGGAGAGGGACGGGAAGTGACTCCCCCTCTATAATGGGCGTGGGTGGTTGTGGGAGAGATAAATTAATAGCCTGCTCGAACGCGAGGGGGGGTAGAGAGGGAGAAACCACGGAAAAGGACTTCAAAAGCATTGACGATTACATTTTAATACTCAAAGAGTGAAGAGGGGGAGAGGGATTAGGTGAGAGGGAAGGTGGGGGGGGCATCACCCTCTAGACCGGCGACTTCCGTCCCCCTCCCTCCCGGAACCGCACTCTGCGCTCACCTGCGCCGGATGCGTCCTATCCTACCCGCGCCCGCCCTTACCCCCTTACGGGCCATTGGACGGACGATCGTCGATCGCTTCCCGCCCGTCTGCGATTGGACACCGAAAAGAAGAGACGACTTAGGACTTCTGATGTTTTTATTGTGAAATTTCATCGCAAAACACGTGAAATTAACGAAGAAAAATAACTTAGTTAAATTCCATAGTAAGTTATTTTTCTTCGTTAATATGAGTATCAACCACCACAAAGTTCAACCTAATTCCTAGGATTTTATTACGTGAAAATTAATCGATAATATTATTATGCTCACGATAACTTAAGGTTCTCTAAAACTGAAGGATAATGAAGGCATTTTGCAAAAAGGTAAATTTAAGGGATCGAGCAGGATCGGACAGTTTTTGAGCATTCTCGCGATTTCCTTTCTTACTTCGTTTATAGCAGAGACGAAGAAAAATCCACTCGGGAAGTTTGTACGATAGGAAACGAAGATGAATCCAAGCGAAAAACTGCCTTCTATATCAGGAGTGCACAACTCAGAAGTTGACGCCGACCAAAATCGACCTTGATTGGACCTAAGAGGGGCACACTTTGAAAATTTTGTCCATAATAAAAACTACACCATTGTCGATTTATTAATTACCATAAAAATTTTACATGCAATTTTTATATGACAAAAAATGAAGTGACAAATATAATTTACTTACAAATTTTAATTGTATTTTTGATATAAAAGGAATTAACCAGCTGAGTTACTCCCAGCTTCAATCGGGCCAAACAAAAGGTGTCGGCGGGCCACGTTTGGTCCGCGGGCCGTATGTTGTGCACCCCTGTTCTATATGGTTGACTAGAAAAAGAGCTTTAAAACTTTTTGTGTCACAACCCATTCGATAAAACATATCCTCGTGACACTCCTCCAGAGGAAAGAAGGTCATTTTCCAACTCGAGTGTTCATAATCTCGCAATAAAATGTGTAAACCAATTGTTCTACGGAAAAAGATTCGCAAAATAGGTAACAAAAAAGCATTATATTTCGCAACTCGGCAATGACTCGCGACATTTAAAATCAAATAAATATAATATACCTAAACAAAAATCACTCATTAACATAAATTAATGGAAGGGCGGGTCAGGTAAAAAAATATCGAAAATAATAAAAGGATCAGTCAATGGTATTTTAAATACGTATATACCCGAATGGATAATGAAACGCAACGAATGCTAGTCAGTTCTAGCAATTCCTCTTTACCGAATAAATAATACGCTTCTGACGGCAGGCATTAACAACAATTTGCTGAATAATAAAGGATAGGGCAACTATAACGACTGCTAAATCGGCTTATTTTGGATGATAAACACCTCGAAATATCAATTAATGCTAGTCAGTTCTAGCAATTCCTCTTTGCCGAATAAATAATACGCTTCTGACGGCAGGCATTAACAACAATTTGCTGAATAACAAAGGATAGGGCAACTAACGACTGCTAAATCGGATTATTCTGGATGATAAACATCTGGAAATATCAATTTGAGCCGAATTCGAACAATTTCTTTCAGAGCGCCTAAAACATTGCCTACAATAGGAAGCGTCCCATAAAGCAATAAACGACTCAATAATACCGGGAACGAAGTCATAAAACAAACGAAAAAAACAAACGAGAAAGGAGTCAACGACCATCAAAGTTGCAGGCGCAGGCAATTTGCGGTTTCCTCACGAACTAAAATGTCGCAGGCGAATCGGTAATTAAGGACGAAACGTACCCTCGTAAACTTAATAAAAAGACATTTCATCGAGATGAACCGTTTTTCGCCATTTTTCGTAAAAAAAGGTTTAATTTTTTACACTCAACGTCCGTCCCACACCTAGACGCCTTATTACTTTGGATTCGACGAAAAAATCTAATTCCGGAGTTGACGGAATAAAGACGTAAACAAAGACGTTGTATTTGAGCTGTTCAATTGATTCCCTAAAATAATATAAGCATCGCATTTGCGTGGCATTGGGGAGGAGAGAGGAAGTGCCTTATCGAATAATTTCGAATCAAAATTAAGGAGTCTCTTCGTTAATGAGATCAAATATCGCTTGATGTTCCACGTTTAGTCATCGCAGCTCACTCTGCCAAAAAAATCCCCATTTTGAAACCACACAGAGAAACGAGACGGGAAGTCACGCGAGGCAACAATCAACGAAGTGGAGAATACTGCTTGGATAAATTTGGAAAAATCAGCGAAATGTTTTGTTAAAAGTGTGCAATCTACCGAAATATTTTTATTTTCTAAGAATGCGACAAAAGTTCGATAAATCAGTCGACATTTATACTGCTTAAATCGGCACGAAAACAGCGTTGAAAATGATATCGAGAGAATATCAACCTAAGCGAGTTAAGTTACTGCATTAAGGCAACGTATCAAATCAGGAATTATAATATTCGTAATGAAGCACAGAAAGTCGATCAGTGCAATATCGTCAAACTTAGTACAGTACTGAATAAATCAGTACGGTTGGTCACTTTAACATTTATTTTACGATAAGTTAACCCATATAATCCCTCTCGACAATGTTTCCAGAGAAGGAACTAAGTAAGAAGGGAACGAGAGAAAGGAAGATGAGGTAAGGGAGAGAGGGAGATGGTAAAAGATGAAAGGGAAGAGGAGGAGGGAGGGAGGGCATTCCACAACTCAGGAAACTCCACCCCTCCTCCTCCCTCCAACCCCACCCCCTCCCCTTAGCCACATCCACCCTGCCCCCGCCACTCCCTAATCCCGAAGATCGCTGGCCTTGCGCGCGAGGCGTGGGCGGTGAAGCACTCGCCCCTTCCGACGGTCACGCCGTCATAATTACTATTGTTTCGGACACTGTCACCGTCCTCCGCGAACTCTTTGCAACCGCTCTCAAAGACTGCCATTTTTCGGCAGACGATAAAACCTTTAAAAAATCCCACGGACGTGAAAAGACAAAAGACTCCCTATAGTACGTACCGCGGATCTTGAGCCCTACGTAGATGATGGACAAGGGACACCGGAAGAATACCGAAGAGCATTTTGCGCATGCGCCTCGACCATTTCTACGACAGCCCTTCTTCGCATACTACGACATTTTATTGCTAGGAGGCGGAGGAATGAGGGAAGGGGGCGGAAGAACACGAAGGGAGGAGGGGAGGCGACGAGCGGCAGATGAGCCGAAAGAGGCGGACAGCCGCGCCCGAGGATCACGCATCGCTCTTACCTGCAGACGACACGCGGTCGCACCCGACAACACGGTGCGAAATGCAAATCACGAGGCAACATTCTTACGCCGGGGTAAAGATCAGAACATGTGCGGCGATCACGATTTAGATTTAAGTATCAGCCATATGGTCGAATTAAGCAAATTCGACAGCGAGAAAGAAAGTCGGTTTTCGCTCGCCTCGAGAATAATCCGTAAGGCGGAATTACACGTTTTCATCTCGTTAGCTCGTGTCGCATTCGGCGGAAATGAATTTCGCTTTCTAGTTTCCTCGAGCGACGTTAAGGACATACTCGTGTACTTACAGCGACCGGATGAAACTCTCTTTATCAAAGCAAAATTCCACTTATCTCTCTCTGCCTTTAGTGAAACGAACCTGGAAAAAATGAAAAAACAATTAGTATCAAAGAGATTTTAAAGTAGCCAACAATACTTCTATAGATAAAAATGCATTTAAATTTATGGACACAGTCCTGGTAAATTTTTAATAGTACATAGTAACATTTTTAAAATAATTCCTACCAAATTCACATCCAAGGTATAGAGGCGTTGCTTCAACGCTCCCACAATTAGACGATTTAAGCCTATTTACCATTGTTAAAATGTTAAAAGAATTGTGCAAAGAGCGTTCTCAAATCCAGCTTGGCATTGAGCTAGCGCCTCCTTGAAAAATAATAAATAACTTAGAGTGCCACAACCAAAACACCAGAGTCGCGTTTCGGGAGAGAGAATCGGACGAGAGGTGAGAGGGTGGAAGAGAGAGAGAGAGAGAGGGAGCGGTGAGAGGGTGGAAGAGGGAGAGAGAGGGAGCGGTGAGAGGGCAGTCCGAGGGGTTCACGAGGCCGCGAGAAGGGGCGACACTTAGTAGGCTGCACATCGAACATCGGAAGAAGAACAACGGATAGCGCAAACAAAAGAGCGAGGAAACACGGAGAGAGTCTTCCTCCGCATTAGCGTCGACTCGCGAGAGTTAGCTTCTTTTCCGCTGGTCCATCAACCTTTCTCAGCCTCTCTCTCTCGGTGCGCCTCCCCCCGCGTGCCCCATCACGGCAGACATCCTCCTCTCACTAACGCGTGCCCATTAGCGGCCGATGTCTGCACCCGGATGAGGAGGCGGAGGGACAAAGGGGAGGCGAAAGCCACGCTAAGTGGAGGGCCATGCGGGGGAGTGGAAGATCTCTCCCTCACGACACCTCGACGACATTCTTTTATCACCCTAGGAGTTGACCCGCGGAACATACGAAAGGAAACAGGATCAACTCTAAAACGACCGAGAATTGGTTTCTGCGAGGAACGGACACCTTCGAAGCACCCATATTCTCCCTTTCTCCTCCGTGCCACGGCGAAAATAATAACCCCAGAAGAGACAATGGAACGTGCCAGAATAATAATACTAGAAACGAGCTCCCTCGCACTCATTACTCGATACTATTAAAATGCAAAAATAACGCTGCCAATGGAGTTTCCTAAACAATCTATCGAATTTAACAGGATTCCGACCGTGAAATTTTTCATGCGGTGCAACCCAATACTCAATCACACGCGAAACTAAATTCGAAACGTCCAAACAGACGGAAACGATAAACAAATGAATAATCACAAACGGAAGTTGGACAAACTAATTGTAGTTTTACTAAACTGGTCCCTCGATCAGCAAAACAACTCTTACTATATGGCAACACAAGAATTCTTTTGTTTTTTTAAATCCCGCTCATCGTAATTTAAACGGGTAAAAATGTTATTATTAATCAGACGGAAATAATGCCGCTTTCCATTGCGTGTTGCATGGCTGTATCTAAACGCCTAGTTCCTACCCTACCTACCACCCTTAGAGGCAAAGAGAAGGAAGGGGACGAGAAAAACAAGGGAGAGATGAGGCTTCGAATGAATAGTGTGCGCAAGGGAAGAGTGGAGAGAGAGAGAGAGAGAGGCAGAGAGAGAGAGAGAGGGAGAGAAGGCAAGGAAGAGGCTTTATCGAGCGGGGAGGATTCTGCAGAGAGAGGGAGCAAAGGGAGGCTTCGTGTGGAACTCCGGGAGAAACGAGTTATGAAGGCCCGGGTGCAGTCAAATATATATATATATATATATATATATATATATATATATATATATATATATATATATATATATATATATATATATATCTCTCTCCTTCAACACCTAGTTGCCCTTACTTATCTTTCCTCTTCCGTAGTATATATACATATATATATATATATATATATACTACGGAAGAGGAAAGGTGAATGAGGATATTTAGAACAACAAGGTGTTGAAGGAAACCCAGTGAACACTTACCGGAAGGAGAGCCGCTGGGGTGTTGGAGACACATTTGTAGAGGTTATTGGAGCTTTCGGGATGATCCCTTCGTTAGCACAAGAGAGACACAAATATATATATATATATATATATAGAGAGAGAGAGAGAGAGAGAGATATGGAGAACGACCACTGAGACGCCAATAAATTACGCGAGTACTGCGATTAATATTGACCCAAATCGAAACATTATCTTCAGCCTGTAACACATAACGTCCCATTGCTTCCAAACTTCCATTGGTGAGATGGCACAACAACACAATTTGCTGATTGTTTCGACACAGCAAGAGAGGCAAATGGAAAAGCGATGACTAAAAAACGACAAAACAGCTTTAATCGCTCATACAAAAATTCCTCTGAAAAACGAAAGTATCGTTAGACCTAATTTTATGGAGCGATAATTGTGCCAATTTAGAGATATTGCCGAAAATTAGAATTAATTTGGCTGCATTTCTTTAAAGGATGAGTAAGTTATACAGGTTCACTTTTTATTTCTCCTCCATGCAAGGAACACAGCGCCATAAGCTGCGGCTGTGGCCTGAATTAAACTCACAGCATTCTCTCGTCATTTTGCATTTCGAGTGAGGCGTAATTTAAGATAATAGGACAAAAACAAAATAAAACCGTCCCTTATAAAACGAGAAATCTCAAGACATACGATACGAATTAAATCGACGAAAATTCCAGTCGTCACTTTTTAAATATAAAAAGGGAAATGATTTCCAAACCGTTTCGTGCGATGGATCAATCCGCTAATGATACCTGACCACCAAGCAAAAAAATGCGAATCAGGACGAAAAGGGAACTGAGGTTACCTTGGGGAGATTGCGAAAAGTAGAAACCTCTTTATTTCTAGTCAATTTCAAAATACCAACCGTGACACTGCCGTAGACTTGAAACCAATACATAACTGGTTCAATTCTCCTTACAGTATGGCATGATTTATCCAAAAGTTTCTTACCGTTATTTATTGATCAGTAAAAAGCGTCTAACTCAACATGATTTACGAACCGAGTTAATCTATTTCATAAAAAGCACCTAAAAGCCTTTGAACATAAGTATACATCAAAGATAACAAACAAGGACAGATACGGCAGGACTCGAACCAGCGTCCCTCGCCTTATGGATCCAAGAGCCCTAATCTCCCTCGCACAAAGGCCCATCATCACCTATCCATTCGGAACACACCACAAGGTTCTTCCACCGAAGGAGCAAACCCCAAAGGGTAACATCTACGGAGAGGAGACACCGAACCATAAACAGAAGACGTCAGCCACTTGATTGTGATGGTGGTGGTCTTGTGGCGGGGCGGCGGCGCCGAGACACGACGCGAGTCCCTCTCTCTATCCGAGAGACCAGTCTTCCCCCAAAGGAGGCCCACCCATCTTCAGAGTACCTATCATTTTATCTTCCCCCTCCCCATACACCCTGCAGCCTTCTCCCCCTCTCCACTCCTCTGTCCATCCCGCTAACCTCCCCCCTCCCTACCTTCCCCACCCCACTTCCCAACACCTCTCTCTCTCTCTCCACCTGTTCGACTTCTTTCCCTTCGTCTCGACACGTGCCGCTTCTCTCTAACCTGAAACATAGTCTGCTGCGACGTGAAGAGGCGAGATGGTCTCCAATTCCTCTTATTTATTCCTTTTAGAGGAGGATCCTTCATTATTCCGTATGGAACAACCTCCGCCGTAACAAATAAAGTCTGGTAAAATTCTCGTGCAACATTCACCATTATAATAGAAAGGAAATTAATTTTACATTCCGGATTTTTAACCATAACTTAAAACTGAGTATTAATACACTTACTCCCTTATTGTAAAATTACGAACGAATGAAAAACAGATACCTACCAGCACTTTATGACAAATTGAAACTTCCGTAATGCCAGTATAATAGCAATAATACTTGGGAATTTAATAACAACTATACTTACATGAATTATCCGAGCGAACGATTCTTCAAACAAGTTAGGAAAGTGTACAACATATCACAAATGGGCGCGTTTCGTGCAATGGAGTATTAGAAGGAAATCATATACCTGTACGTAAGGGAAATAGCGTTTTAAAGTTCTTTTATTCATTATAAATAATCCATTTTCTTCCTATTTAAAAACATGGAATGCACACGTAGGGAAATTAAACGTTTGTTTGGGAGATAGTTTATGTTAGCAACAATGAAGAATGTAACCATGCAAGAAATTTTGTAAGTTCAACTCGAATTAAGATTTTTTTATTTTCTCGATAACGGCTACTCCTACGATAAAAATATATAGGAAAATAAATACTCTTCTTTACCAGTTCTACAAGTTTTATTTGAAAAATATTTTGATATGAACAATACTTTACGAGATATGACGAAAATTTAATTTTTTGTCACCAGTAAAGTGGTACCCCTGATTGGCATACGTAATTCATTTTTGCGATTTTCTTATTATATTTGATTGTAAGTCCTTAATATCAAATTTCATGAAAATACGGTCAGTAGAAGCCGAGAACGAACGTTCGGACGGACAGACAGACGGACCGACCGACGATAATAGGCGCTCACGCTGTAAGCGAAACGCGCCTAAAAAAGGCTCAAATTTGAAGCAAAAAGACCCCAACCCGCCCGAAAAGAACTGTCAACATTTGAACGCTGCCATAATCGAATAAAAAACTTCGCACCGCCTGTAAAATCACGCGTTCGGAGTATAATTGAGAGCAGTTGCCCGAGCAGATGAAAACGGGGAAGAACGTTTCCGCGAAAGTTAACGTGTGTTAGCCACGTGACAGATGGAAAACGAAGCCGACTTCTGGCGACGCTTCTGGTTCGTGCAGCGGGTCGGCTAGACGCACCGGAGAGTTCCGAGTAACGTGCCGAAGGCGATCTCCGGGGACAAGACGACGGAAGCAGATGAAAAAAGAATCACCCGTATGAACGGATGCATGGCGACCAAAGAGGAGACAGATGGCAGAACGATGGAGAAAAAACCAGACTGTTCCAAATCGATTCACCCCGTCTCCGTGCAATCGGCTCGAGCCCCAGGAGTCATCAAAGTTACTAAACTACATCCTTAGTCGCATCCGAAACTGCGATATTAAGGACCTACGTGCAATAAAAACGGTGGTTCTTGAAGCAATTGGGATCGGCAACTTATGTGGTACTTAAAAACTGAAAAGAAATAAAATTTATTCCTCCGAATGCCATAGAGTTGACATCGCTCATTTAATAAAAACTTTTACTGCAAAAAAGCTTATTTTAGAATATTTTATATGTTGGGAGGTTTAAAAATTCCTTAAATGCATTCCTTCTAATACGATACATAATCGCCATGAGCACAACGCATGATTGATTAAATCAGAGGTGGGCTAAGCAGCCAGCCAGCGGCCGATTCGCTAAGTTATTACGGAAAAGCCATCTATAAAATTGTAACATTTACATTTATTACTTAAATACAATCATGATATATTTCCGCGCAAATTTTCTCCCTAAACATTACTTACAGCTTTACCTTCTACACCAGGGGTCGGCAACCTATGGCACGCGAAGAGATTTTAAGTGGCACGGGAAGAGATTTAAGTGGCACGATATTTCAGAGAATAATTACGAAAAGTAAGTATTTTAAAAATAATTTCACTTTTATTTCAATTTTATTTTGTATTTCAATGATACCGCACTATATTCAGGATCCTTTATAGTATAAGAACCGTTTTTCGTAAGCGTTAAGGAGTAAAGGAGTTAAGGAGGGTCACAGATTATGAATATTGATAAAGAGTGACACCCAACAGAAAAACGTTGCCGATCCCTGTTCTACACACCACTATAGCACTCCTAAAGTAACTTTTGAAGTGACCTCTTACCTATCCATGTGAATCATTCGCAACTTCTAGCGCTGCCCGCCATGTAACAAGTTAGAACACACCAGCGTTAAAAGAACGAAGCCATTTTTCTCAGTGGAAGCACAGATTAGGTATTACTATCTTAATTATGGCACGGTTTGAGGGAGAACTCTAGGAATGAGCTAGATCGGAAAATAAATATCTGTATTTTTCAAAGTCACAAGAAATGAAAGAATGATTATTCGAGATATTGTAGCCAGAATGTGAATAGCTCAATTAATGATCGGATAGTGTACTAGAAACGAAACCTATTTCAGGAATGTGATCCATAATGAGAAAAGTGTTTGGCTGGAGATCATGAATAGTGGATCATTTATAGTGGACAACAAGAATGCGAATGAAATTGAAAACGAAAAGCCTGTGACATTGTTATGGCATCAGAAAGTATTCAAGTTTATATCCTACACACCGCAAAACTGACGGGTATATTTATAGTGGCCATGCATAACGTTTGGAGGATAAAATAAACCACTCCTTTGCCGCAAGGGCAAACGTCATATCGCTGCCCGGCCAAACAATCGACCCGCTAAGGACTCCCAAAATCGCCCTCGCGCCTACTACCCCCCGCGCCGCGCGCTAAACCTCTTCCGGTAGAAGGCGCCCCATCCGCCGAGGAGGCGGCGTGCCGAGACCACGTTCGCGGATGCGAGCGCCCGGTCGAGAGGCGCACCAACCGCCTCCGGGGGTCGTCCGCCATTCTCCCCGCTGCTGCTGCGGTCGCAAAGGAGCCCTCAAAAATCCGCATAGGCCAAGAAGACGACGGTGGCGTCGCGTCGGGGGGATCTTCGGGAGAGGCTTCCCTCTCACGTACGCGCGATAGCGGGCGGCTGTAGGATTTCCCGCCACCGATGGTGGTGGGTCAATAGCGCCCACGCATGCGCCCTTCACTCGTTTGGGTCGCCGAGAAGAAAACTTTTAAGAACCACGTTCCCACTGGAGCCCATCCCTCGCGTGTAGCATTTTCGAGGTTCCTGCCCGACCCCGCCTCGACTCTCAAACCGAAAGCAAAATACGGAGACGATGCATGGAGGCGATTTTTAGAGGCTATTTCTGAAACCAAAATGATCCTTTGGTCTAGTAGACTTCTACCTAGGTCACTTACCAAAACCCAAATGTCAAATAACCGCGACCACAACCTCGTCATATTAATATAAAGCGACCGATACTTACGTTTATAATCGGTTTGCTTAGAGAAATAAAAGGCTTAAATGAAAACAGCAATCTTTAGACGGTTTCGTATTTTGGAGTTCAGCTCCGCCAATAAATGGGATGAAGGCAGCCTTAGCGTCAACATAGATCAGATCCTAATGTATGGTTTATCCAATTTACGAAGATAGGGGATGCCTTTATTCTTTTACTGACAGTCGAAAACTGGATGCATAACTAGTTAAAATATTTATAAAACTATCTCGAACCTCATAAATATTTTTTTAAATCCCATCTCACTGTTTTATTCATTCGCTAACTCATAAACAGTAATTTACGACCATTGACAACACGCGCACCGATAAACAATTGCGAACCCATACGACCATGCTCTCAGCAAGATTCGTACCCGCGACCCTTGAATTGGGAGCCAGACGCGCTAACCACACCTCTAATGTTGGAATATGGCATAATTAATGTATAATGCCTTCACCACTGCATTATTAAAATTTAACAACATTTATTAATTTTATTACATTAGCGCTACTTTCTGCGGGAAAAGAACTCAAGCAAAACTCTCCACAGTTTAGATGAATCAAAATTTCCGTTAACACATTTGAAGTATACCAATGATTCATTTTTAATTAATTCGACGGAAAGCTCAAAAACCGAAACGGCAGGTGAGTCTCACGGCCGGATTTTTCGCATTTATCATGTAATCAAGAGAAGCCGACTGGCAATAAGTTATTTCAACACCTCATTAGAGTATCCATAAAATTAAACGGCTCAACTAAATGACGGTAATGATGGGAAGCTCTAGAAATCAAAAAATTTGCATCTAAATTTTAAATTCGGCTTCCCGTTTGTTCTTAACGATAGGTGAATGCTCGAATTTATTTCAGAGAATCCACGTCTCATAAACGACGAAAGGCTATCTTTTTATACATAAAAAGCTAACGCGAACTGTAAAAAAAAACACAACCTCGCCTTCTAAAAGCAAATTGGCATCTAATTCTCTCTAACATTCATAAAAAGGTTTGGAATACCAAATGAGCACTTAAGACTACAGAACATCCGTCATCAGTGGCGATTCAGCGACGGTAAGCTAAAACAATTTACGACCGGTGAATCGCCACTGATGATGACTGCTTTGGAGCCGAAATGCGAATCTGATTTTCCGACCTTTCAATGGCTAGTGGAGATACGTAGTATATCAGTGAATAAACAATACAAGCACGGTGTAAAACATAAGCTTGGAAAGAGACACCCTTGCACGGCTATTCATCAAGCTGCAGCAGCGTCGTCCCTCTTTCTGGCCGAGAGAGCTCACGCTGGGGCCACGAATACCCCGCACCTGACCACATCCGGAGGCCACAAACGTGCAATTAAGTCGAAATCATCGCGTGGCACGTGACCGTAGGGGAGAGGTAAAATGGGGCGGGGGAGGGGATGGTCGCCCGCGAAAAGGATAATCCGAGGCGGAGAAAGGCCGGCAGAAATGAAAGGCGGTTTTGGTGGTGCCTAAAAAAAATTATCCTTTCCCTTCCTCCGGCCCAACAGGAATGCAATGGAAAAGTACACGTCATCGCATATTCGGGCACATCACATCCGGAAGATTGAACCCTTCTTACCTCTCGTGTTCTCCAGGACCAGGTAAGAGCACGCGAAGGATAGCCATTTCAGTGGTTAGGAATCTTACTTCCTCTGAACACACGACGGGAATGCTGAGACGATTTTAACGCCCACTTCCCAAGCTTCCGACGACTGGAATTCCCTCGGTTACATTTTTTAAAGACAAAGCCTTTCGATTGATAATTTAAATATCCTCCTGCGACGGTATATAAACATAAATTAATCAAGTTGATTAACGAGAACAAACGCGTCATTGTTCGAAATTCATTCCAAGCGGCGTTGGCGAGAACGCGGGATTTTCCCCCACTGCACGCATTTCCACGGAACGATTAGGAATTTCTCGTGTCACTCTATCGATTCATGATACATTGAATTACGCGTTCCAAGGTTGCACGCGCAGTTAGGTGCAGCTCTTAAGACTTATTCAATGAAGAAATGCGTTTTCCTCGTAATCCGTGGTAAAACCCCTTTTGGACAAACCGTACAACGATATCATTACATTTATTGAGAATTTTCTATTCTGACGAATGCACGTCTACGCGCGGGGATAATAAAGACAGACGTATGAGAAGGACTACGATTTCCATTTATTACTTCTGATGACTTCGAATTAAAAAAACAACTGAGATGGTTGCACACTAAAAAACCAAAGTCGTTAACTTCATCCAGATGACTCTCAAGAAGAAATTCAAAAAGGAATAAGCTCTTAAACGGAAACAAATAAAAGATGTTTGCACGATAGTGGAATCTGAGCAAAGGTAACCATAAAGGTAATGACTATAACCCATGGGACTTGGTGACGTACAGGTGGGATGGAAAAACCTAACAACCATTGCTTACGAAATTTTTTCGCGGGAAAAAACAGGAAATTTCGTTCTACATTATTCGGAAACGATCTGTGCCAAATCGCTGTATTAATTCTATAATTTTATCATTTCATTTACTAAAATTAGGCGAGTAGATGAATAAATTCTATTGCTATAATCAACCAAAAAGTGTTTACAGGAAAAAAATAAGATGGGCGCGAACAAACAAACGTATGTACAATTAACTGCAGGAAAAATTCGAGAAAATTATTTCAGAACTCAATTCCGTTTTCATAAGAACCTGGATTAATTCAATTAGAAAATTTATAAATGCATAAAGAACGAGTTAAGACTAAAACCTCAAAATTAACGAGTCTTAAGTTTTACCGAATAACACCTCGACCACACAAACTCCGATAAAACAAATGCTTCGAATTTTTTCAATCTCCATCGCGAGAACGCCTACAACATCCGCAGGTGGTGTTCCCCAAAATACCACCCAAAGTTTCCATTTCCGCTAAACATCACCGCCTTTATCTTTCACACCAGCCCCACAACACACACACACACGCACGCACTTCCCCGTGAGTGATTACCGGCCGCGCCTTCTCACGCATACATATAAAAACGCCTACGCGACTTCCTTCGCCCATTCACCGAAGAGAGGGCGAGGGAGGAACCACCTTCCAAAAAAAATCACACCCTTCGACGAAAATGGCGGATTTCCAAAGAAACCACGCCGTCGAAATCAATGAAATTTGAATTTCTTGAGGAATACAGTTACCGATTCACGCGGGTTGTCTCGAGAGTGAGAACATGAAATACCGTTTTTCACGTCGAGTTGATCTCACGATCCGAGTGGATTTGTGCGTCTAAATAATCCCCGCGCACGGTGTTCGGAGGACATACTGGTATCACGTCGAGTTTTTCCTTAAAGCGAAAGTATTGCGCTTGTTTTATTAATGCACCAAGGCACGTACGGTCATACCGAGGGAAACAAATGTACTTACTAATAAATTACAACATTATATCCGTGTATTGCGAAATTTTATTCTTTACATCCTTCGATTCAACCGCTGATTCGATTTCAACGAATGTACGATTGGTGGTCTCAAAAGTGATGCTAATATCCACTTTAAATTTGTAATTGAAGTTACTGTTTTAGGTATTGCCACCACGTGAGCAGAAGCTTCGCAATGTTTATTGGGAGACACACGGTGAACCGAATTGCACCACGTCCAGAATTTTAAATCCCTCCCAACCCACATCCAACTGACACAATGCGTCCTATCTTCTCAATCCATTGTTACATGTGTTTCGTTTTTTTAAAAATATAATATGCACTAGTGGCGAGAGGCTCATGTTGGCGTACGTCTCTCGGGGCCCAGCATGTGAGCACAGGAAGCAGTCCCTTAAGAGAGAGGGAGAGCCCGCACCACTAGGATAAATACATGCAAGCCCCTCCATTATCTCCACGGGCCATCTACCCTCTCCGAAATAAGCCCGAGGCGTGGAAAGACAAGGACTTTCCGGCCACAATGATGTATAAATAAAGATAGGAAATACACGCACATTTTAAGCAGTTCGAAAGAGAATAGGCCACGAATCCAATGCTATCCAGATACGGATTCGCCATCCGCGCAAAAGGATTTCCGATAAGATTCGAGAAATTATTTCTTGTAAAATTCGCGGCTCGCATTATTTAGTTAAAGCACACAAAATGAATTCTAACGCACGCAGAGATGGCATGATGCTATTATTCCCAAAGTCTCCCAATATAGACGCTTGTGGCGATTTTCCTTTCGCGAATCGCGTCACCATCGACTATGACGGAAGGCTGAGCGCGTCTTTTTTATATTTTATGAACTTAACGGAACCACTTGAACACGCGTAACGATTTCTTCATAACACGAGGAAAGCATAATTCTTTTGACGAAAAGCCTTCTTCAGTCTTATAATTTTCTCGTGTTAATTTAGACGACGGCGCAATTGAACACCGTTTAAACGAACCAATAAAAATGCTCAAAGAGTCTGACGACACAAAGCTCGCATTCTCTTTGGCAAAGCAATCCCACGACGCCTCGTCTCCCTTGAGCCGCCACCGCAGAGATTCATTCACCCAAACTAATTAATCAATTAACGATTAAGAATGCTGGCGATCGCCCAGAGATCACGATCGCAGACGATTTACCGCCTCCGACCGTCCTTCCGCCCATAGAACATCCAGAGAGTCTTCTCCGCCCTCTTCAGACCCACTCGCCCCCGCACTTAACGCACGCATCCTCCAACTCCGCCCCAATCGTTCGACTCCGCCCCCTCCACCTCCGCCGCACACACACGCATACTCTCCCACGCCGCACCCAAATCTCCTCTCCTTCCCAAATATAATCCAATTCCCACCCCTCCTCCCGTCTTCCCATCCCCTAAATAAAACACCCCTCGCGTCTTCCACGCCGCAGTAATTCCGTGGTGACGTGGCGTCATCAAAGATACGCATGAGAAAGCACGGTGTTTTGGGGCAGAGAGGGTGATCAAAGAGACTGGGGAGACGGAGAGAGAGGGGGGGAGATAGAGAGAGGGGGGAGATAGAGAGAGGGGGGGAGATAGAGAGAGGGGGGGAGATAGAGAGAGGGGGGAGATAGAGAGAGGGGGAGATAGAGAGAGGGGGGAGATAGAGGGGGGGGAGATAGAGAGGGGGAGATAGAGAGGGGGAGATAGAGAGAGGGGGGAGAGAGAGGGGAGAGAGAGGGGCGGGAGAGAGGGGGGAGAGGGGAGGGGAGAGAGGGAGCAGCAGAGAAAGAGGGAAAAGAGGGCAGCAGAGGATGAGCTCCAGCACCGGTGGAGGGGTGCGAGAGTTGTATAGATGATGCAGAGTGCTTAGTAGGATACCGGCTAAGAGTGATATATCATTTTCAAAGAAATTTCCGATCGAATCATCGACCATATGACTCTTTCATAAATCCCAGTCAAATATCTTCCTCCCTACCGACAACTTATCTCCATATAAGTTAGATCTTACATGTTATCGACGCGTTGTAAAACTTTTACGGCGATATTATAAATGTGATGACCGGGATATATACTTTCTTAATAAACAACCTACGATCCATAATTCCTCGTCACATTATAAGAATGAACACCACCCAAAACTTTAACATTCTCATCGGCAATAATAGCGTCAATTTTATTAGTTTTTATTTTTCCGATAAAATTAAACAGTGGCCATAAAAACAATTTCAGGAACAGCGCACTTAAATTTTAAACTTTGCAATGGGAAAAGTAAAATTACAGAAAGCAAAACAATTGGTAGTTACGAACTTGACCGACTTTACCGGTCGTAATCCTTTTGAATACACTTATAATGCAATAACACTACAATCTAATAAAAAGAGAAAGAGGGGAAGCAAAAATGCGAGACTCATTATTCATGGCCATCCCTTTCGACTTTTAACTTACGCAACAGCTCTTAAATCATTAATACGATGCTATAATGTAATCGAAAGAGGAAGAAGGGTTTTACGGTTCTTCTTCTGGTCATCTTAATCATAAACTCGTCATCCGGATGAGTGTTACGAATAGGAAGTCTACTGTGGCACAGGGGGAGGAAAATGGGGGCAAAGGGGGGCAGAGGGGGGAGGAAAGGGGGGGCAGAGAGCAGCCGGGTGCGAGACGGCGAAGCCGGTCCATAATTGGGCAGGTGGAAGAACGATTTTGAACGGACCAGACAACTTACGGGGCCTTCAAGTGGATTTATCTGAAAATATTGAACTGCTAAGGAAAAACACTGCCCCCCTCTACGCTGCTAAATAATGAGATCGTCATGAAATACAGACATTAGCCAATAAAAACAGAAAAGGGTAAAACTACAGTCAAAAGATGTATTTATGACACTTTCCTCTCAAAAAGGGCGACTCTGACGATATTACCTCGTATAAGAAGTATGCGGATGAGACGTAGCTTAAAATTCAAACATCGCACGCGGGGTTCGAGCGCTTTGCTTCAACGACGCAGTTCCCTCTCACCACCACTCGGATTACACAAACACCTGACAGAAAATTAAGTAAGTTAACTCATATCATAAAATTACCAACTTTCAATTTGCCAAGCACGGCTTCAATAACTCGGATGATATAAATTATTAATGACGACGGACGTTCTTTGGCTCTCAATTAAGTCGATCTTGGTATTCATGAATCTTTAAAAAAATAAGTTTATTCTTACCTATCCAACTATTTCAGTAACATTTAATTTAATAACCACCGAGCAGGCAACGCTCTTCCCCAACCCAACCCACGTAACCTTCCTCAAAAGCAATACAACTTCCTCCACTCCATTGGCCACACTCACCTCTCGTTTCCTTCCTTTCGCTATAGACCACGCCTTTAACATACTAAACGACGGACATTTTCATCGCAACGGATATGACCACGAGAAACGGCAATATTTCCGTTTAAGTTAAATTGGAAATATGTAAAAACAGTAAAAATCTACCGCCTCGTTGCACTGCACTGAAAGTAAAAGATGTTAGCAGAGCGATAATTCTGAATAGAAACGTAAGCAAAAAATCTAAACACCTGCATGACTAATATAAAAATACTAATTTTATAGTTTTTTTTAATACTTCACAATTCCTTAACACGAATCATTTATTTATTTACGATATTGATTTTAACAACTAATAAATAATTTACACCACCTAACAGTTCCATAATTAAAAACTGCTGCCTTACATCTTAATTTGGTTACTGACATTTTTTGTAGTGATCAACAATGTGGTCGCCTCGAACGACGACAAACTTTTACTCCGGAAAACGAGAAATATTAGTGTTCGATACAGAATTTTCATCTTAAGACGACACCGACTCGAATTTTTTCAGCCATAAAATTATCATCCTTTTAGACGTCCGTGGAATCAAGTTCCGAACAAACAACTGCACTTAAAATAATATTAGTAAAAATTATTCTATACTTTTACCCGGCTAATATTATTGAGAACAAAATTTTGGAATATAATATTAATGCAGAATAGTCGATATTAAAGTTTAACATAGGTAATCCGGATAAATTCTGAAATTACGATTGACATTGGAATTAACATGCGGAATAAAGCTTTAATTACAAATAATATCTCGGGGAAAATCCCAACTGAACGAATATCATAAAAACATAACAAGTTAATGGCGTTTGTTGGGTAAATTAACAGCGAAGAGTACACGTGCGAGAGAAGAAACCCATTGGGATTGCATCTGGTAATGTTCCAAGGAGGCCAAGGGAAGATAAGAATGGATAGAACTCAAGGACGGCTTCCGCAATGTAATAGCTTGCCAAAGTGCAGAAGAGGGGAAAGAGAGAGGAAGTACCGATAAGTCCAAGAGAAATGAGGCAGACGAAGAAAATGATTGGTTATTTGCATCGCTTTGACTATGGAAATATGGAAACTGGTGTCTTGGTCATATTTGTTTACAGGAATTAGAAAAATTATTGCTTCGGAAAATCGCACGAATTTTAAACAAGTTAGGAAAGTGTACAACGTATCACAAATGGGCGCGTTTCGTGCAATGGAGTATTAGAAAGAAATTACATACCTGTACGTAAGGGAAACAGCGTTTTAAAGTTTTAACTTCGTCATAAATAATCCATTTTATTCATATTTTAAAATATTGCAAGGAAATTAAACGTTTGTGAGATTGTTTATGTTAGCAACAATAAAGAAGTAACCATGCAAGAAAATTTCTGTTCAACTCGAATTAAGACATTCTTGTTTGATTTTCTCGATAACGATAGAAATGTATATGAAAGAAAATACTCTTCTTTACTAGTTCCACTACTTTTATTTGAGAAATATTTTGATATGACCAATACTTGACTAGATGTGACGGAAAGTTCACTTTTAGTCGCCAGTCAAGTGGTACTCCTGATTGGCGTACGTGATCCAATTATGTGAGTTTCTTATTATATTTTATTGTAAGTCCTTCATATCAAATTTCATGAAAATACGTTCGGTAGAACGAACATGCGGAAGGGCGGACAGACCGACGATAATAGGCGCTCACGCTGGAAGCGAAACGCTCCTAAAAAGAAATTTTTTGCAGAATGAACGCCCAATCTAGTGTTTTTTATTTTGCTTTGATTAGTGGGTGAGAAAAAAAGATGAGCTTTAAAATTTTAACATGCTTTAGAGTCGGACATATAGAAACACTAACAACGCAATTGCGACCTCGAAATAATACATACAGGAGGAAAAATATGAGAAAAAACAAGAATTACCGACAATTAAAAATCCCAAGAACTTCTGTTCTTGCGACAGCTTTAATTATTTACCACATACAACCACCATCTCTTTCCTAACCTGTGATTAAATTTCACTCAATGTTTTTTTCCCCGGATTACTAGACAACTCAAGGGAATCTAGATTTCTCACTCACTCTCGATGGCTAAATTCAAGCATTTTACCCCAACCAAAATATTCAACACGAACGAGACAACGCCAATACACAACGATAAATTTTAATTGCGGATGAAATGTTACACATTCGATAAAAAAACGCGGAGATATCCCGGATATCTAAATCATAAGAGCAAAGAAAACGCACGTACGTCAAACTGTATTTTCCGGTTAAAAAACATGAAGAGCTGATAATATCCGTAACAACAAGGTCCACTCGGCCACCATCTGCAGTAGCTGGCAAGCTGTAGGAAGAAACTTTCCGGCGCACGTTTGTGCTCTCCAAAAGAGTGAGTCAGTGTTAACCTTGATGGCATCGCAGCTTGCCAAGAGGTAAAACTTATAAAGCAGATGCTCGCTTCGGGCTCACGAATAAAACCACCCACGGATACACAGAGAGAGAAAAGAGAGAGGAGAGAGAGAGAGAGAGAGAGAGAGAGAGAGAGAGAGAGAGAGAGAGAGAGAGAGAGAGAGAGAGAGAGAGAGAGAGAGAGAAAAAAGAGAGATTCTAATCCTAGATAAGTGGGGAATAACGACGTATCCGCCCGCTCCCCCCCCAAAAAAAAACATTAAATCTTATTTAGCCAAAGGATACGAGATCAAAACTTGCGTGAATCAGATATTTATTATCAGACGGAACGAACACAAGGCTCCTGAAAAATTATAAATCTCGCGAAAAATGTACGAAATAAGTGAGCGAAATTAATTGTCGGCCAAAAACGAAATGAAGTTAAACATGGAAAAAAAACAGAAAATACATCGATTTTGAGAAAAAAATATGTAAATCATTCTTTCGTGTGTGAAGCGAAAAGGAATTACAGCTACAAGTTCTTATTCTCGTATATATTTTTTCGACGACACTTAAAAATATTATTTCCGATTTACTAATGAGAAACGACATCACAAACACGCCAGAGTATATGGAGTATGGATCAACCATAATGCAACTGCGTATCGTAATTGTAATGAAAACAAGCGTAATTAACCCTCTTATATAAGCAGACGTAGATGGAAACCGAAGGACAAAGTGACGCTGCACATAACACGAACATCAATTTTCAAAACTATTTAGTTGAACAAATTATAACGAAAGATATAAGTATCAGCAAAAAAACAAGTATTTTGAACTGCACTGTAGATAATTTCCACCCCTAGCAATGTTTATAAAAAACTGGAGCTTCATTTGTTGACGCAATATGTAAAAGCGCCTTTTATTTATTTAGAATTGCAAACTTAACATTCTTTAATATATGCTCAAAATCTTAATTTGAAAATTCTGGAAATTTCAAAAAACTTTCTTCCGTACTGCTAAAAAAAGGCATTAAAAGGTCACTTAAACAACGAAATTTTTAACTTCCTATTGGTAACCATTTGCTCAGAATCTTAATTTGAAAACTTTACAAGGCATCCCCCTGCCACCCACCGATTTATCCACAAATATTCTTTGGCAGAGTAACAAATGGCATCATAGATCACACACACACACCCTGCAAATTTCAGCCTTTTATCTCACACCTTTTACTTGCTATTTTAATTTAACCGATTGCACAGAGCGAAAACATAACCATAAAATAAAGCACGCTATAATGTCCATCCGAAATTAATGAGAAACGATTAAACCACTTATTTTAACGATAACACAAGAATATTGGCGATAACAATCTTGCATTGTAACCATGCTAATCAAATAGCAAGTATGATGCGGCTAACTGCCACAGTTATAAAGCGGTAGAGTAAAACATAAGAACTCTTCAAACACAAAGTAGCCACCTTAAAAGGCAATTCACTAAATGTTGATTCTATGACACCGTTACACAACTTTAAGGGATTAACGAGATTAATCCGAGTCAAACAAAGGAAACAATTACGGAGCAAGCGAGTGGGCGGATTAAAGATGGGGGGGAGAAGAATAGTTTGCATAGGGAATGGGAGGGAAAAATCGCTGCGAAGAGGAGATAACGCCTATCGGTGCTAGAAACAAGGTTTTCCGGACGATTAGGCGGTTCGCCCCCTCTTCGAACCGAACGCCTCCACCGCAATTCGGAAAGTTTAATAAAGAAAACATTAAAGGCAGAGAGAGAGAGATCGCGGAGGAAGAAACACCCCCGCATTCCTCGTTCGCACATCCTCAGAAAGCGAGCAGCGAGGGAGGAGAAAATTTATTCTCTCTCGGCGGAAAGCGATTCCGCGGCGGCGAGGTTGGTCGCTTTTCATGCGCAACCGAGTAGAACACGCCAGACAAAAGAGAGTATATAACAGGTGGATGATTTCAGACGGACGGAGATTATTCACCAATGCCTCTCCGACTCACTGAAATATGACGAATGCTCGAGTCTGCTTATTTACTCCTCTTTCAAAGACGCGAACGAAACGGTAATTTTACTGTGAAGAATTGATCCAAAGGGGATGTATCGAACAGAGGAAGTATAACACACCGTTTCCCATATCCTTTCGATTGGATATATTATAGAGGTATAGAGCAGGAGTTTTCAAATGGGGATACGCGTACCCTTACTGGTACGTCTAGCATTTTGAAGGGGGTAAGCCAAAGTGTTTAATATTGTAATTTTTCGTCTTATTACATCTTTTATGGATGACCATATAATCAAAAGTTACTAATAGTACCGCTATAAAACAAAAACTGTGAACTTTAACCTTATAAACATGAGTTATCTCAATGCGAATTCATTTTATCATCACGTTAAAATGTTTTAAGGGATCATCGTTAAAAATACTCAAAGGGCACGCGATCGTCAAAAATATGTTATTAAGGAGTACGTCAGCGAAAAAGGTTGGAAAACACCGGTATAGAGGATCAACTACGGTGATGCTTAAGTACAAAAAATGATGCAACGGCGTATTGTCTACACTACTCCATTAATGTTCAATTTCAACAATGCAAACTTATCTTGCAAAACTAATCGAAACAAATTTCAACGGCCCTGACCACGAATCGCGTAATAAAACAAATTTGGAAGGACGAAACTGAAGCGAGCTTGGAAGCCGGAAGATGCTGAGCGGAAAGAGAAGGGGAAAGAATTCCGGCGAGAGGAAAGAAAGGGTCGCGGAGTAGGGTGAGCCGAAGCGACCGACTAATAGGAGAGAACACGCAAGATCGGAGATTGTCAAAGTATGCGGCTCGAAAGGGCTGTTGGGGGGAGAGAACGACGGGGGAGGTAAAGTGACGGGGGTTGATCTCGCAATGACGACCGGTAGGGAACGGGAAGTAGGTCGCATTGCGGTGTGGAGAGGGTGCGGTTATGTGGGGGATGGGTGGCAGTTATGGGGAGAGGGGGGGAGGCGAGAGGAAGAATAAGGGCCGAGGGTGTCGGGGGCGTCGTAACGTCTCCCATATCATGCATCTTAACACCGCCGGCGTGGCCATCGGGGGTAAGAAAAGGGGTTGCGAGAGACTAAATGGGATGGACGGCGGCAGTCCCTTGAGAAAATACGACGCCTCTCTTATCTCCGTCACGCTCGTCCATTTGTCGAAGGTATTGCACACGCGCCAATTATACGGGCCACGCGCGTCATGTCGCCGAATATTATTCCGGGAGGGTTGTGAGAATACGGGGTGAGATAAGGCGCGTCCGAGGCTCGGGAAAGAAAACGTTTATAACGTTTGTAAATAATACGCACGTACTAAAAGCAAAACAGAAGAATAGAGGGAACTGTGAATTTCTAATGGGGTTAAAAATTTTCGGCACGAAAAACACGAAAATAAAATAATAACAACAACGCTGCTACACAGTTACATATAATAGTGCGCGTCCGAGTTTCCGTCGAAAAGGTCCAATTCCGACAGAAATTTCGCCATTTAATTGAGCGTGCGCGTTACTCAAGGGGAAGAGTGTTAAAAAGGACATGTTAGTTTAGGACACAAAATTTAAAAACTCTGAAGCTCACGATACGGAGGAATGCATTAGTATTCCATTAACGGGTTGACATGGCTTCACGAGTTAACAAACATTGAAAGATAACGGAAACAAATCGCGTAAAAGGCGATCATTCTGAAACAATAACAATCAAGAGTTGAAATATCGAAAACCATTTCAAAATCTAAACACGTAAGGTAGTGGGATAGTTTGGCAACAGAAATATAGCATTATGCAACGACATCTAGGAAAGCAAAACCGAAGCGAGGCACGCAGCACGGAATGGCGATTCCGCCGCATCCCACATCGCGAAAAATAAACGCCAAATGAGAGAGAAAGACGCCAAACACTCGAAATGCCCCTGAAAGCGCATCGATCGCGACGGCAGCGGTGAAAAGGGTAGAGACGGGAGGCCCTCGACGAAAAAGGACAGAAGAGGGGGGAAAAAAGCATATTTGCGCGACGGGAGAGGTAAGGGAGGGAGAGTTGGCGAGGAGGGTCAGGGAGAGAGGGACTCGCACCGCGACCCAGTTGCACAAGGATGACCCCGACGACTTCGACACGAAGAAGTAAGGAGAGAAGTCGATAATTAAAGAGGGAGAGCCACACCTGGCTCAAAGAGGACTCGCTCAAAGCGTTGATGCTTCGTGATCGAATAGAAGAGAGCGATCCCTCTTGAAGGGAACCAGCCACTTCACGCTGAAACCATGCGAAAGTGAGTGAGTGAGTGAGAGCGAGAGAAAGCAACGGACCATGATTAAGAGGCTTTTTGCGGTAGACGGTGCGAACAAGTAATTTCGTCTCGTCATGACTCCATTAAGGGCTTCTTTAAAATCAAACTCTTTCTAATGAAGAAGCGAGGTGGAGGAAAAATATTTGGGAATACGATCTTTCGAGTATTCACACGGTTCCTGTGTCAAAAGCCGCCAATCCACTGAAGAAAAAACATTTTTCTATACGCGATCACAGATTTCTATACGCGATCACAGATTTACTAAAGCGAAAATCTAGGAATGCAACCATAAAATTGGCAAGCCAAAAAAAGACGAAGAATTTTATTCGATTTGGTCCTCTCTCCGCCCTCGACTGCAACTATATAAATGAAAGGGTATTTTGTTTTATGTATCGCATCAGTTGATTGTGTATAGCAGGGGTTGGTATAGTTCAACACAAACAGAGGTCGAATCGTAAATTTGAAATATTCGACAAGTATTAACTGTCGTCGGTATCAAATTTCAAGCCGTTTTCCTAAAAATGATTCTGAAATATTTTCTTCAAAAACTAATAAGTACTGATAAAATATTGAATCTTGTATTGTAAAAACCAAACCTATATGCAATGGCTTGAAATGTCGCCGAAAATACAGCTGCATCTTACCACCATGTGTGTTAAAAGAAAATCGGCTGAAGAATACTGCGCATAGTGTGAAGATGTTGAAGGAAACACTGTATAATGTATAATAGTAAAAATGAAAGCATTAATATTTCGAGATGTAAATACCATTGCATAAAGGCAACTATTCAGGTAATCAGGATTTTGGAGCATTTAATATCGTTGAAAATCCAACTACGTGATTATGTGCGTAAAAGTGAGCGTTGATATTAGTCTCACATTAGAAACGTAGATTTTAGCCGGAGATCCAAAAATATAAAGACGTGGAAATCTACCAAGTGTAGGAATAGATCGAAGAGCATGGATGCAAGCCAACGATCGGTGAAAGTGAAGAGCCACTGCCACAAGTTCATAAAGACTTTCTACGCGAAGTCGAGATTTATTAGCTTATTAGGTCAGCGAAGTTGTGATGCATGTATTAATAATACAGTATTATAGATATGTAGGTCACCCAATAAAGGTGTATACATGTTTTAAAACTTTCCTGAAGGTGAGCACTCTCCGAGAAAGTTACATAATGCATGCGAAATAGTTACTGAAACAAAGGTAACAGAGTATATGCTTATATAAGCCACTCTTTGAGTAAGACCTCTTACGTAATCTAATATCTGATACAAAAACATGCTGAACGTTAAGGACTTACGTAGAAACCGTAGAAACCACTCCTCCATGATCCTAATAACTGTATTGACACCTGATGCTTACCTACGGAGAAAGAAGAAGAAGAACATTATTTAAAATATGAAAAATTCTGAATGTATAGCAAAATACAAAACAACCACAGACAAGTCGCCTCGATATGAAATCCTCACTATCAAACGATTCAACTATATATTGATACATGATATAAAAGTTTGATAACTTCCCAATCACATCCGTAACATAAGGAATAAAAAATTAGTCTTACTTTTTAGAAAAAAAATTACATAATCAGAAAAAAGTCGACATGTAAACAGTTTTAAGTTTCCTCCACCTAGAAGTAAAAACAACGCCACTGCATTTTTTTAAAATCACAACACATTTCGTAACCGACTGTCGACATCGGTACGCCCTTGAAAATAACAATGGACTGAGCGACTCGACGTATCTTTTCCCGCATTAAGAATGAAACCTCCCAAAACTGAAAGCACGTCGAAACCTAGCTGATAAAACAGACCATGATAGAGACAGACAGAGAGAGAGAGCAAAATAGATGATTTTGTAAAAAGAAGCCTCCTCCAATTACGAGTACTATAGACGCCTCCTCGTGCCTCATTCCCACACTAATTTTCCGATTCTATATTAAATTTCCTCTCGCTCGCTGCGGGAACCGCGAGGCTCCTCGTCCTTGGGCCTTCGAGAGAGAGAGAGAGATTGATACACACGAGGTGAATGGCGGTCCCGCTAAGGACTTCCGGCAACGAGGGTTGCTTGACACGGAGGCGAAGTAACGAAGTAAGAATTATCTATACCTGCATGTGTGATACTGCGAGCCCGTGAGGCGGTCGAGAGAAGGCGCTCGCGTCTCCGGAATTCAGGCTGAGTGTACATCGGTTGCGTGGTAACTATAATGGAGGTTCCCTTACTTAGAGAAGTGGTTCTCAACCTTTTATCTCCATTGAGCACTTAACAAATTCTGGGATATGGAGGCGGACACAAGCATAAAAAATTGTTAGAAATCACGAGAAATGACGCAATGAGTTATATAATTTAATGTATTTAACAACTAATGTTTTTGAATAATGCTTGAAACGATTAAACTCTGTGAAAAGAAAACATACTGATTATAATACTTTTTATCTACCAGCGGAGGGAGAGAAGCTCTGAGTTGAAGAAGATGGATGGAAAGGAACGGGTCATGTCTCGTCATAAGTAACAGGATGATGCCTGGGCACTGTTCTGGTAGTAACGATTATTTTCACGAAGCAAATGAGATATTGCTACTGTTCGCTACGGCATTAACGTTTTCGGCAGCGTTCCAAACAGAAATATTAGTAACGAAATTTTCAAGACTTGAATAATTGGATAAGGGATTACGAACATCTTCATGTGTGCAGAGGAAAGCGGGCACCTAGAAATTGCCCGGCAGGCACCACTTTGAGAACCTCTGCCTTAAAGAATGACTGGCCAAACGAGCCATCCTGAAATCGATCTCGATGTGTAATCTATGTATTATTCCCGACTCGGAAAGCGGAGGTTAAATGCGAAAGGTCGATTCCCACGAAAGTGGAAATGGAAAAGTAGCTCCAAATCTCAGGTAGGTTTTGCATCTTTATCTATTACTCGGTATACGCACTCGGAAGTTACACGCGGTTTTTCTAATAAAAATCAACAATCTGTAAGGAAAATCAAGAATAAATTTAACAACGGGAAATGAGCGAATTCGTGTATCAAATACGTTGCTCAAAATGACATATATTGGCGAAATTAGTCATATAAGGACAATTGTAGAGTATCTTTCGTGATAAATAATCTCGACCACTTCTTAAGCATCGATATAAGAGGCGTGCTTTTAAGCAAGGCACGCAGTGAACGGAAAATTAATTAATTACCAACCGTTAAATACGATCTAGTTTCTTTTACGGTATAAACTGCAAAAAGTAAAAGTACAAGCGTCAACCCGCACGGAAGTGACCAAGGGTGTTGATAAGTGCACTTTAATTTGCCGAGAGTACTGCCTGTGAGCCGTCGCTAAATTTAAAAAAATAACGCAACCACATGACACGTAATCAGAGGGGATATATGACCAGGCGACCGCCTAGAGGCGCAAGAGTGTCATATTAGTAGTAGTAGACCTCAAAAGACCATCCTATATATTTTAAGTATATATTATGCAAATAAATTATTAAGAATCTGATAGCCTGTTTTCCTCCTTAAAATTTAACAGTGTTTTCAGAAATCGCGGATCTCCTAAACCACTTTCGCCTAAGGGGCCTCACACCCTCGAAATCTTTGCAATTTTGGGCAAAGCTGGAGGAAAACATTCCTTAGCACTTGAGAAGAAACTAAAATAACTCCAAGTGACAAATTAACTGCTCACGACAGCCCAGGCAAAGGGGAAAATCAACAACTAACAACACGCCACTTCAACGACTCCATAAGAGTGTGGGTCTGTTATTACTGTGTTACGAACGAAAGGTCCTTAATAAAAATGACCCGAGTTAAAACGAAACTTAACAGTAATATAAACAACCTCGAGAGGAATGCCTTGCACCAGAGCTTTGGTGCTTAACACCCACTAAAGTTCTTATGATGTTCACCAAATATTTTACTGACTGTAAGTGGTCCTTGAATCTTATCGGAGACTCAAAAAGAGAAAAACGTTGGCCACCACTGACCTACGCTAACTGCAGGCGTGAAAAATCTTCATCCAAACAAATGTCAGACGAATGAAATTAAAAGTTTACAGACAATGTGCCGTTTTAATAAATAAACGACCGCGAAAGATAACTCATGAATACTTTTCGACCGTAACAGATTTAAATATGAACATTTTTAAACGTTTATAAAGCTTTACCGTGAAAAATCATGCGAGCCGCACACATTTTAATCACCGAACCCCGCTCATACTTTTCATTAAATAAACGATGTGTCTACAACATGTTACCTACATCAATTACGCGAATAATATTTTTCATAAAACACATAGCGAGCGGAATGAATCGTTTCAAAATTCAACTTAATTGATTTCTCCTCGGAATAAAAATCACCCGCTTCGCCTTCGCCGAAAAAGCGACCAAAGAAACCCCAAACCGGTTTCGAGGCCCGCAATAAAACACGCGCATGACTCCCATATTTCTGGCGGTCAACGCCTCGACTTACACCACATAAATCTGCCGAGAAAGGCGCGTCACCATTGCATCGCCGATTTTTCTCTCCGTCCACCCTCCTATTATTATTCCCCGTAAATTTTGCCACACGCGTACGCAAACCGGAGGAGAATACATCAACACGAGGCGTACATAAAAACCGAGATTAATTAGAAAGATACATTAACTCAAATTTTTAACATCCGCATATTAACAACAAAAAAAACCTTTGAGACGAAACACCCTAAGCGATTTCAAATCCACATTTAGTAACAGAAAACATTTCACGCGACGAAAATATAATATCCTAGTTCAGTGATGGCGAACCTTCTATTGTCCGGGTGCCAATATTACTGAAAATGTCGAATTTTTTCCACCTCGCGTGCCACAAAAAAGTCATTTTTTTGCGTGGAAACTAAATTAATTCGTGATCAAGGCAAAAGAGACTGAAATTTGTAACCATAAAACTAATGTTTACAATAGTTAACTAAATAACACAAATGTTTTTGTGGCACTAAATCAGTACGATAAATGCTTTGATTGGTTTTCGCCTTTCGTTGGCGTGCCAACCAAAATCGTCTTACGTGCCACTTAAGGCACGCGTGCCATAGATTTGCCATCACTGTCCTAGTTCATACTTTGCGATTCAGAATGCATCCACTTATTTTTATATCCTTGACGTATATCCTTAACTAGGGTATGGCGAAGGTGGCATTTGCCATAGGCGCCGCTTGCAAAAGGCGCCAGACTTTTCCGCAAAAAGTGCGAACAGTTAATTTTCCCATAAATAAGTGTTATTTTTAATACTCAAACGTTGACTTTTTTACAATAAAACGCTATTATTCTTTATTAAAACGAAGAAAAAATTATATCTTACATAACCAAGGGGTTTGCTTAAATTTTGCCATAGGCGCCATATCGCCAAGCCACGCCTCTGCGGAGTTATGTTATACCGCAGAAAATGGAATACCGAAAGGATTCAATGAGGCGGCCACGGGATATTCGGGAGTCCGTGAACGAAATAAATTTTGGAGATACCTCCTCTAAAGTCTACATATATAAGGGTGAATATGCGACGCATGCAGCGATGCAACTGGAAAGACGACTACTCTCTCTCGACCTCCCTCCTCCTCCTCCTCCCTCTCTCTCTCTCACTCCCTAGTTCCAGTCTCTTCGCTCCTCCTCCACCACACGCGACATTATCCTCTCCTCCGGACCTCTCACGTTACACACCCTCCCCCGGATGACCCCCAAAAGCAGCTTTCCCTCGCTAAAATTGGGTAAAATATATCGAATTCCCTTTCTCGCTCCGACGGGATCCTTCAAGCCTATATTTTACGAGCAAAATCATCACACCTCATTAGCTCGAGACGAACCACCCACAAAGGGTGACTTTGTCCCAGAAACAAAAATAAACGGCAAACTCGTCACGAATTGCCCATTTACGACAAGCGGCCACCTTCGTAATTGCCTCTTATGCCTAATAAATCCGTAGAGAAACAAAAACTCATTTTCAGACCGTTGAAGGCAATTCAAGATCCGAAACTGATTCAATTCCCCCACTCTTGGCCATCCGCTCGATACCTGACACGTGCGACATAACGAACTGAAAATTCTCTTTGCGTAGAAATTAACGGCCAACAAACCAATCCGATTCAATCGTCTCGTTTCACTTCCAATCGCAGTAAGAAGAGTGACGCAAATTGGAAACCGTACGGGAAAAAAATCGACCCTTCTGTCGGACAACCCTCGCATTCCTTAATCTACGCCGACAAAAAAACTGAGTACTCCCCAGCATGCTACTCCCTCTACAATCCCCCTTTTCCAGTTCCCTTCCCCCCAATCCCCTCCTACGTACCCCATCTACTACTTCCCAATCTCCTTCCCGATCTACTCCCCGAGCTCCAGCAATAAGTCCTCCAACCCACCATACGGTACGCGAAATTGCTTCGATCGACACTAAACTAGAGACAAAGTGGGGGTAAGGGTGGGAGAATGAGAAAAGAATCAAGAAAAAGAGGGGCTACAGGAGACAGGAAGACGAAAGAAGGACGAGGGGACGAAGGAAAAAGACATCCAAGTATAAATAGGAGAAAAAAAGAAACAAGGAACAGGACAGCAATAGAACAAACAGACGGCTTTTTATAATGGCGCTGAGCTTATTTCTGCCCGACGCACGCAGAAGAAAGAAATGCTTAAGAGGAGATGCACGTGGGCGATGAATTAATGGAACAAGAATAGTATGGACGATGATTAAAAAAATCTCGAGGTTTAACGAGGCGCCTTAATATATTCGACTACAGAGTGGTAGCAAAATCATTTCACGTTTTAAGTTACGCAATCGCGAAAGAACTCTGTTAGTATACTGACAACCAGGGCTTTGGAGTCAGAGCTGCTTTTTTTGCTGGAGCTGGAGCCGGAGTCGGAGCTCTAAATTGTTGCATAATTTTTCCCGCTCCGGCTCCGACCACCGTTTTTTTTTTAATCTTCACATTGTCAGATTGAGACATTTTCCTCCCGCTACTTTCATCATCCCAACGAAATAATTACAAAATAAAAAAATAATTCAAGAATTCTTGTCAAACTGGCCTTTCTGGAGTGGTTGTTCTTTTTAGATTTATAAATATATGTCATCTTTATTTATTGGGGCCCCCAACGTACAAAAAAACGGTAAGATACGAAAAAAATGAGTTACGGTATGGATTTACGATATGATAATTTTCCAAATTCGAATTACGAAAAAGATTTCAGACCGTGCCGAATTTCCAGCCTTGGTAGTAGCCACTCAGAAGAGTTGCGATCATGTAAAGGTCTCACACGCTTTTGAACTTGCTTCAAGACTTGCTAAGGCACAAATGAAATTTCTTCTTTTAAGGTAAAAATACAATCCACAATTTCAATAAGTACGTTAAACACAGAAAATCCGTGGGTATCACAAGCTTGGTGTATTGTGGTGTGAATACTGAAGTCATAACAAGGGCTATCGGCATGCATACTTACCTGGGAAGAAAAAAATATCACAAGCTGGTGTTGAGCGATTATTTTCATCCCTAAAGTTCATTGAAAGCTATTCTCTATCTACGTATGAATCAAGAGTTTTAAAATTTTTAAAAATTGATTTTTGTTAATTGTAAGGGACATCAAAATAAAATAAACTTATCCAAAGTATTTGTATTTTATCTCACCACTGAGAGAATTTTAGTAATTTTATATTTGCATGTAACATTTGATCCGAATCATATTTGTTATTTGTTTTGTTGTAAATGATGAAAATTAAGTTAGTTAAGAAATAAAACTGAGCTTTGACTTAAAAATCTGGACAACATTTAATATTTTATTATGAATAAACCTGAAAACTGTTAAAAAAATATAGTAATATTAAAATGAAAATTTATTAATTGAAATTTAGAAGTTTGGCCGGAGTCGGAGTTAAGAAATTAACCGGAGCCAGAGCTGGAGCCAAGCTCCAAGACCTCGGCTCCAAAGCCCTGCTGACAACTACCTAAGTTCTCCACTCTTATAAACATCTTAATCGAAAGAGAAATTAAGTACAGGGGGTCCCCGCTTAACGTCCTAGTTACGTTCCAGAAAAGTTGAACATTAAGCGAGAAGGCGTTAAGCGAGGAATTTTCTCCCATAAGGATCAATGGAATAAGGGAGGGTTAGGTTTTACTTCCTTCTCATACGAAGTACAACATTTTTGCAACATTTCAACACAAACACATTGTAAAAGAAACATTTTATAAAACACATTTTCATCCTGCCTTACTATAACCTTTAAACCACCTTTTAATAATTATTTAGAGTAACTTTTAAATGTTTTAATGACATGACGTGACATCACGGCATACGAGTTTTGCATACAGTCGGAGGACATATGTCGCGAAGATGCAAAAGGATGGACATTAAAGTGAACCATTTAGACGTTAAGCAAAAACGTTCCTCGATAAATTTTGGACATTAAAGTGAAGCGACGCTAAGCGGGGATCACCTGTACGACGAGAAATTCTCGAAACAAGTAGGAATTTTAAAAAAATTCAAAAATGAAATCTTTTTGTTTTATAAAATAGGCGGCATTAAAAGAATAAAACAAGAAAATTTTCAGATTATTTGTTCGTTATAAAAGATTTTGGTGTCATATTCTTTTCATTACTATTGCTTTACATATCATTTACGTAATAATTTCGCTTTGATAGGTTTTCAAGGTTGAGCTTCAATACAAAAATGTTTTTTGCTATTAACTTTATATTCAAAATCCAATTACTCCAGCTTATGAATGAGATTATTACGTAAATGATATGTAAAGTTAAAGTGACACCAAACTCTTTTATAACGAACAAACATTCTGAAAATTTTCTTGTTTTATTCTTTTAAGGCCGCCTATTTTATAAAGCAAAGATTTTATTTTATTTTTTTAATTCTTACTTGTTTTCATCTTTTAAGTGCGAAAATGATTAACATTCAATGAAAAATAACGAGCATAAATAATTTACCTCAATCGCTTTCTTACAACGATTGATGTCAAAGTTCGTGATTTGTGAAACTGTGACTCTAGCGTTTGTAGGCTCATCAGTTTAAATCAAAAAGTTAATAAGAAGAGAAACCCGGTACCGGCATTAGCCTACTCTTTTCGAAAAGCACCAAGGAGGACCAACGGCTTTATGTCCCTTCCGAAGGATGATGCGTTGATTCGCGTTCTCTCCTCTAAACACGTAAATAGGGGGCCGCAAGATCTATTGAAAAATTTAACTTTTGCAGGTTTTCAATAGTGCAGCGTAGCAGGCCAATACGCTCGCCACTAAGCCACGGCAACCCATTTAGCAAATTTTGATATTTCGAATATACTTTTCTACCCATAAGCCATCTAACTCAGCGTGAGGAATAAAAATACATTCCCAAAGGAACCACCTACTTATTACGAGTTGTTAATTGTTTTATGAAAAAGTTCAAAATTTTAAAACTAATAGTGAACTTTATTAGATATAAAATGACGCAATAGAAATAAGCTAAAATTTCGTACAATTAAGCGTTATAACTTCCCTCGCCATATATTGGTCAAAATGACAACTTACGTTGAAGTCCGTATTTCCCGCTATCGTTTCTAACATAGGGGCAAAGAATGCTGTGAATATTTGGTAGTTCAATTTCTTGTTACTAAAACGCCCCCAGACTGACCATCGGAGCCACTGCAACCAAATAGACTTTCGGAAAGTTTGAACATTCACAGTTTAACATCTAGATGAGATACGAAATTTATGGGTTAAAAACCACCTGCAGGCCATAAGCTTTCAAACAATGTAACATTCTTTACGATCAGATCATTCGTTCAAGAGATATGAGGGAACAAAAAACGGTCTACTCCAAAATATATAAATAAATAAATATCGGACGAACGCATATAAAAGGTTTTATAAAAAAGCAAGGCATAACAACGTCTTCTGGTATTCACGCGTAGAGGAAGCGTGTGGCACGGTTCGGAGACGGTATAAGGCACGGCCGGGATGCAACAGGAAGGGAGGGTGATGTGGAGGGGGAGTGAGAGGGGTGTTAATGAGTGGCTGCTATTTCTCTAGACGAAACGCTCCGGCAGCGATAGCTTTAGAAGCATTCATAAAACAAATCAGGGAATAATATATATTAACCAAAACAACATAGAGAAAACGAAGCCAAGGTGGGAAATAATTCCGCCATTCTCATTAAACAGCTCTCCGGAAATATCGCTCGGCATTGAATCTATCTTATAGTTTTTACTAAGCAAGAAAGACGTTTTAAGCGTTCTATTAAAAACTTCCCGCGATATATGGGAGAATAGCATATTATCTGATTTAGGAAAACGTTATTCGTCCTCCCAAATTTGGAAACAAAAACGAATTAGCGAACGACTACAAAAATATATCAACATTTCATTAATAACCGTAACATGGGGGTCCATCACATCAAATAGAAATAACTGGATACTTAGTGACAGGGTTTTAATACTATGGCTGTACGATTGAGTAGCCACTGAAACGAGAAACATTACCGTACAAATAACGCCGCATTTATCAAAAAGATCGAGTTCTACAAACAATTATTTAGCAATTATAATAAACAACCTCTGAAGATAAAAAGGTTTGATCGACCACGAAATCGATCAATGGTAAACGGTTAATCCTCAAAAGACGTAAAAAAAAGCTTCACTAGGCGGAGTCTTGGGATCGGTCGGAAAGATCGCTTCGATCTCACCAAAGGGATTAACAAAACGGACAGCTGCTCACGTCGGCCAACGAAATTCGGTTTCGTCCGACGGCCTCCAAAAAGTGAAGAAAAAAACTCGAGGAGGAGGAGAGGAAATGAGTAAAATGCGTGCGAAGGAATAACCAAAACAACAGTCTGGAAATATGACCGAAGGGAAAGGCAAAAGAAGATATATAGAATGGGAGAGAAACGAAGGGAGGAATTCTTCCCCTCGAAGGGTGAACCCAAGGGTGGCTCTCTCTTTTACCCTGTCCTCCTCTCCCCCCTCGGGGGCAGGAAAGGGGCTCCCCTCCCCAAAGGGTACCAACGCCCGGGTTCGACAAAGGAGCGGCGCCGGCCTAAGGGATGGATGAATACCGCCTCTACTTCTGCCAGACAACGGGGCGAATATAAAAAAAAGCCCCACGACAAAAAACCCACGGCGAAGGACCATCAAAAATTGAACAGCTGACTGCTCCAAACTCCTCTACCTAGGCATTATGGCGGAGGGAGAGTTCGAGGAAAGGCGGGAGAGGAAGGGAGGTTGCTTTCCACCGGAACTCCTCAATCCACCCTCCCTCCCCTCTCTCTCTCTCTCTACAACATAGCTGTGCAGAACTCGTACCGCCATTTCCTTCCTTTCTCGTCTCACGCAAAAAACTGCCGCCTATCTTACTCGAGCTAATAGAGTTTCGGGAAAGTCTTAAAGAAAAGCAGAGGCGAGCAAAACGCGTAAGTTATTTCAAATATCACAAATCTTGAGAAAGAAAAACCACAAAAATGCATTTGTTCACGATGACACCGAATTTATAGTTAACCTGGCGAAGAAGTTAAACAGGAAGAGCAAAACAGAATAAAAATATCTGTTGTCTACTTTTATCGGGAACGAATGGTATAATTTATAATTTTCACTTTTATTTAAAGTAGTATATTGTTAGTTAAATCGGTTTTCAATAACGCAGTACATACGAGTATATAAATAATAAGATCATATGGTAATTAATAATTACATTAACAATTGAAGCAAACGACATCTATGAGATCCATAAATCCCTCACCACAAGGCATCTTATAAACATGCTCTTTATTGTGCAAAAACATGATCAATGCATCCCCAGCGTGCCATAATATACACAAATTGATCAGCAAACAAGGGAACGACACAAGGCCCTGTTGATGCACCAGGAGCGTCGTATTTTACTATCACTTTATGTTAAGCATTATGTGGAAATAATTCAAGGGCCATCTTAAATTCCCGGGTGCCGTATTTCCTCCAATTACCATCGATAATTTTTAAAAAGCTACGAAAGAACTGCAAGAAATAGGAAACTTCGACCCCCTAAAAAAATGCATTGCCTTAATCAAAGGGATAGCATTTTTCTTAATATGCGAGAATAAATTTAGCGTATTTTTTTAAAAAGAGATGGCGGAAATTATCCCCTGAACTGGTGTAACTGTCAAAAATGAGGGGAGGGGAATGAGTACAATATTAAATTAAAATTAAGACAATTCCCATTTTCCTTCCCTGCCTTTCACTCTCTCCTGGAAAATGAGGCTCTTTCTCTTTCAGCGTGATATTTCTAACAAACAGAATTACATTAAAAACACTT
Organism: Uropetala carovei; assembly: GCA_036926305.1. Taxonomy (NCBI): domain Eukaryota; kingdom Metazoa; phylum Arthropoda; class Insecta; order Odonata; family Petaluridae; genus Uropetala; species Uropetala carovei. Next base: position 3,140,887 of record JAXCHB010000056.1, read on the forward strand.
GTTAGATGAGAGGACAGGGAAAGCCTGTGCTTTGGAATTCGGCCCCTCGGATTTGGCATGGTACCTTCATGCTGCCCTCGCAGCGACCCGAGTTGAAGATTTAGCACACGTTCCTTATTAGCAAGTTATTGTTAATAATAACTCCAAGGAAACATTTAACTGTCTTTTGCCCTCTTCACATCTGAAACGTTAAACAACCCAGAAGAGCAAACGTCAACGGTCCTTCCTCGGGATGATCGGTACGCGGCGTGCAGAGAGCACGGCAAGGCCACACGCTCTTCGTGACGCGTGCCTCCTCTTCTGGAGCCGTGACGCGCTTTTCTCTCTCCTACACGATACACTCATATCTCTCTCTCTCAGACACTCTTCAAGTGGAGGTTAGAAGTTGAAAAACAAACACGTCGGCTCCTTTGCCTATTCTTTTCGTTTAAGACGCCTCCTCTTAGAGATCAGAGTGAGGCACTGAGCGCCTGTCAGTCAACGGATTCGTCAGAAGTGACGGAAATTAATATGCACAGAAAACCGCGTCCATAATAAGAGGTGTCTGACACGTCTTCTTTGTAACAATCGTGAGGAACAAAGTATTTATAATGACTTTATTAATCCAACTTAAACTAGTCGTTAAAGCAGAAATGAGATTCTTTACTCGAAAACAATTGACTGCTGACAATATTGGAATGGTTTAAAAGATATTCACATAAAGTTCTTAAGGTTGTGTTTAAAAATTTTAACTTAACCTTGCACGATAAACAAGGAGGAAAGAATACGAGTTAAAAAGGCGAAAATTCACTTAAAATTAAAAAGACCAGTTCAACCGGCAAATAAACTACCTCACCAAATTCACAAGGGAAATACCGAAGGAGAAACACTTTCGTTCCGTTGATAGCGACGAGAATCGTCCATTTATTCTTCTGGACTAACTCTTCTCTAACGGACCAATCCACCACCAGGAAAGCCACATGTCAACATAGCAAAAGCAACGAAGCCAGCGGCTATGAAAACTTGTTGGCGTTCGCCCGCAGCGATTAAAGGACAGAACTGACCCTCTGAAACGCTTCATAACAATACCGCGGAAATAAATATAAAAAGAAACACGAGTAAATATTTGAAATTGCCTCGAGGAAAACCACCGCCAGATATAAGAGCTACCGATGGCGGCCGCAGTCCGAAGTAAAAATTCCCCAAGGCGCCATCCTCGGTCCGCCATTATTCCTCCAGGTTTCATGCTCCCCTCTGCCTTCCTCCAAAGTTCCCACGATACTCAAAATGAGCCACGAATAAAAGTGGAAGGGGAAGAGGGCCTAGAGAATGGTCCACGCATCCCTGAATTCCATCCACCCTCTCTCTCTCCATTAACATACCGGACTAATCTCCCCCGTCCACACGCCTTTTACCCCTTTACCCAGTATTAGGGTCGACTCGGAGAGGGCATGGCAGGTAGGACTACACATAAGTGACCAAGGAAAAGGGGAACGCGTGGACGACATTAATGATATATTACGCTGGATCTATCGAACCTAAAAGAGGAAAGTAGGAACGTTGAGGTAATAATCTCGAAGAGGAGCATTATTATGAGTACAGGCAAAACGTAACGTCGCCACGATGCCAAGCCGACTAGCTGTGAGCGTGTATTACCCATGTAAGCCTTTTTCACCAAAAGAAAAACTTTATACGAAATATCGTAAAAACAGCAAGAACGGTTAAATAAAACAAATCAGGAGAATGATACTCGCATAGAGAAGTCGTCGTAATAATTCCATTAATGCCTTACGGAAAATTTATTATTGCCTCACAGCACGAAGAAAGCAAGGAATTGTTCCGTTCGTAGAACCAAAACAGGCAAAAATCACACACGGTTTCAAGCAACCGATACGAAGTAAAAATACGACACGGCAGCCAATTTTCACTCAAATGAAGCTCGTGATAAAATCTTCGGCGGTAAACTCAATTTTTCAGTGACGAAAAGCAATGCGTGCGCACAATCGACAAGACGGGAGCAACGATCACGATCCACGGTAAGTAAAATGACCTCTAGTTTATCCCCTCAACCCAAATTCTCCTGAACAAAAAGCAGACGGATTGGTCATTGCTCGGAGCATTTTAAGGAGTAGATGGAGCAAAGGGAGGATTGAGAGAACCAATAAGAACGGTGTAATTTCAGAGTTCCCGGGCCAACGAACCCTTCCACCTCGTTCATTTAAAAGGGGAGAGCGCGTTAGGAGGGATGGGTAAAATATGCTGGAACGCGCGTTCTCCCCCTCTTTCTATAAAAAAAGAAGACTATAAAATGCAACTCGTTTTCCTATTCCTCTAATGGAAAGAGGAGGAATCGCGACGCCGAGAGAAGCTAGGAGGAATAAGGAAAACGTATCTCTTTCGGCGGGAAGATACGACCAGCGTAGCATTAACGGCGCGCACGTGTAAACTGTATAGATTGAATTCCTGACGAGGAATGCGAGGGGAAATAATCAAGATGCACTCTAGGAGTCGTAAAATCCGCCTTACATAAAAGAGAAATCATTAAGGTTGGCGTTAAATTCAGACTTAATTACGGAATGGTAACTACTGATACGATACGATCTCATAATTATGCCAGAGAAACAAGAAAGCGCAAGGGGAACGATCAAATGAAAAGGGAAACATGAACGCTCTTGAAACTTGCGATACTGTAATGCCGCCATATGATGTTTAAAATCGGAGTTAATAATGAAACTAATATGTTTCCACGAAAGATGAGATATACCAATGCTGAGATCAGAATATTCAAACATTCATACCACGGAGAAATACTCAATGCAAATAAAATCACAATAAAAACAAAACAACCTTCGCCAAGAAAATCACATCGAGTGATCCAATACTAAAGAAATTACGGCCTGCATGCTTCTGTCGCATCGAACGGTTCAAGACAAACCTCGGATTCCGAAAACAAAAGGCAGAAACGTTAGTCCTGTTAACCACAAAAGCAAAAAATAACGATGGTTATTAACTAAAACGAGAGACGCATTGAGGGCCTCGTAAAAATTACGGCGAAAAACGAAGCAGCGGTAAAATCGCTCGTTCATCAAACATCAATCAAAAAGCAATCAGCTACCGCGCATGAGCACTTGGCCGACCAGAACCTCTTCCTCCTCGCTCATCAGCCGGACGTAGAGCCTCATTTAAGGATCCACCCCTTTTAAGAGGGGGAGGGGGGCGTACGACTAAAACGGCGATTAAATAGGGGTTGGGAGGAGGTTTAGGAGACAGATGATCCCGTCCGAAGAGGAAACATTTTCCGGAGGCCAGATGGGAACCAGATAGATAAATGGAATGCTATGGCCACGAGGCGATATCCGGGACGAGAACACTATGCGAGGGCCAAAACGGGACAATATGGAATATGCGAATGATCGCCCTCCAGCAGCGGATTCCGGAACGCGTCATGCGCGTCGGCGAGCGAGAAGCCCTCAGGATGAACACACTCGCCCGAATAATGAAGGTCCTCCAGATGAAGAGATTAGAAGTGATGCCACCCTAATTGGGCGAAACACGTGTGCGACATTAGCATTTTTACATATCATCTTAAGGTCGCGGTTATATAGGATGCGCCTAAGAAAAAACAGTATCCCCTACCAGCATAAAACATAAAGTTCGGTTATGAGTTAAATGATTTACTAAAATCATTATTTTATAGAAATTATGTAAACAAGGGTGAGCCGCCAGTTTATACGAATTTAAAAGGGAAATTGGTAGTGTTAGCCACCTTTCGGAATATTTATCGTAAATTCTTCGATTATTTTATGACTGCACCAAAACATTTTACTGTACTGTTATTTAGAGAATTGCTACGGTAGTATGACTCTCGGCAATGCCTAACTCTTGTAAAACATTTGGATTTAACAGTCATAAGAAATCGCGAAGAGAAACAAACATAAATCACGCAAATATGCGAATCGGACTATTAGTCAATGCAAATTTTTGTTTCTGTTATTTGTCCCATTCGTAATATTTCGTTCAGATATTCTTACGAATTTGCGTTCAATGTTACCGCAGTGTTATTCCAGTTTTACGCACATAATTGCTTTAAAATAATAAGTTTAAATATGTCGTGAGAAGAAACTAGTCCATCTAAGCGTTTAAGAGCCTAAAAAAGAATCTTCAGGTAGAAAAAATAAATATCAACGTCCCTATGTAAACGTTCTTTCCATTTTCAATATCAATAAACGGTTATGAACGAGTTTTCATAAACCGCAGTGAGCGGAAACTTTGGTAAAAATCACGGTTAATTTTGCGTGGGCGATGGATGGATGGGTATGCACTTCCTTATTTGCCTGGGCGATAATTTTGCACGCGAAATATTTCGCAATTAGAGTCATTTCTGAAATATAACTTCAAACGCGAGCTGTTACCGCAAGAGTAAGGCATGGGGAGAGAACGCGAGGAGAGGTCTGAGGGAGGAAATGGAGGGAGGGGGAGGAGAGAGGCAGTGCCAACATCTGCCGCGAGGTTACTGCGCCATTAGCGTCCGAAAAGCGAGTGGCGAAAGGGTAATAACAGTTGAAGGGTGGGCGAGATGGAGTCGACGACCGATTTCGGATTTGGCAACAGGCACGAGAACCAAACAAAATGGAAGAAGGGAGGTTCTTTTGGAGGCGTACTCCCGGAGGTAATCCTACCGGGAGGAAGCTATTGCGGAAGGGCGGACAAAACGTTAGCGCACCAACGAACCGTAATCGTCTGAAAGATATAAGGAAGCGGCGGAATTATGGACCCTTTGCGACGGAGATCTGCTAAACCCTCCCACCAGACAATCGAATACATTTATTTACACCGGAAAAACATTGAACATACAGATTAATTTAACTATGAATAGCTACGATAAGAAACGCGAAATAAAAAACATTAATATAGTCATTAACCTGCCTCTCCCAATTAAAACAGCTTATCACACGCTTACTTTGAAACACTAATTGAAAACTTTGCATGTGAGCGGATAAATATATACAGTACAATAAAATCGGGTAATGAAAAGGCTAGACGAGAAGATGGAAAATCGTGCGCTTCGGGAGGAGTATCAAGAGGGTCGGAGGGAGAAGAAGTAGAAAAAGGAGATGGATTATTGTAGGGTGCAATAGGAGGGTTAGGAGGAAATGGCTGAAAGAGAGAGAAAAGGAACGTCAATAGAAGGCGAGGGAAAGGGGAAGGTAGAGAGGGCGGGAGGAGGGTTTGGAGAGAGAGAGAGAGAGGGGGGGGGGGCATATTGGGCTGACATCTGCCGCCGGAACTCGCCTCCCTCTCTCTCTCACGCACGCACACACACACGGGGGCAGACGCGAGGGACGGCTGACACCTGCGCGGACAGAGTTAAGAATGTCCTGAAGGGTGGAAGTGGGCAGAGAAGGGTAAATGAGAGAGAGAGGAGGAAAAGGTGGAGCGAATTCAAAGCCACCGATCTAGTGACAAATGAAAACGGAATTCGGAGCGATTAGTTCCCTGTAAGTTCTCATTCCGATTTGCTGCAGTCGCAAATGGCCAATTACCATTAATGAGGATTAGGTGATAAACATGATAACTAGGGTGTGCATGAAATTCGATAATAAATTGCAAAGCGCCTCTAAGTGAATACCGCGAACACTGACAGTAATACCTATAACAATTTAATAAACATAGCGTAATTTGAGATTTTCTCTTATCCAACTACAACGTAATATATTAAGCGAGCAAAAATACGAATCTGTTAGATTATTTCAAGCCTTGTTATATTTTGCTTAAATTCAATTCAATTTTGTTTAATTTTAACAACGCCCGAAAAGCATGCAATTCCACGAAGTTTCGGCTTCAACTATTAATTTCATGGTATCTAATGCCTCCAAAAGAATTCAAGTCCAGCAAAGCTAATATCAAATTAATGCGACGACAGTACAAAAATAATAAAGAATACTGCACTTTCCTATCTATCACCCTTCATCACATAGGCGTACCATGAGACTTACGCACAACATTTCCAGATAAAAAGCATCTAGCCACCGCTGCGCAACTTCTATAAATTTAAAAAGTAATTGAATCCAATATGTATTTAAGAAAACCAGTACGAGCCGTCTTCGTGGAGAAAACTATTTCCTCGCATCGAAACGAATAAAATAAAAGTGAGAACCTTTCAAATAGTATTTCGAGGCTCTCGATAAACAAAGCCACAACCGCAGGGACCACACCGAAAGATTAAACAAACGCGCCACGAAAAATTAAAAAAAAACTTACTACCGTATAAAAATCGATCAACTGAACAGGAGCAACAAAGAGCCGCCGCCTTTCTACGGAGGTCCCCCTCCCCCCTTTCTTCCTCTCCCCTCCCTCCCTCCATAAAATCCTCCAGATGATTCCTACGTGCTAGCGGGCCAACGGAACACGCACCGCTCAACATCAACCCGACCGCACAAACAATCGGGCGAAAGGACGCCATAAATTAACCTCGGCCGAGTAGTAGCGGGGACGGAGGTGGGAGTTAAGGGAGGAGTGGATATAGAGAGAGAGAGAGAGAGAGAGAGAGAGAGAGAGGGAGAGAGTGAGGAAAAAAAGAGAAAAAGGGGAGTCGGAAAAAGGGGGAAAAATAACACGGCGATGATTCGAGAGATAAGAGCGGTGGATATGAAAACGACAAGGGGGAGAGAAGTTGTCTTTCAATTTGGCGTGGCGCCTGTCCGAGGCGGAAGGCGAGGCGGGGCGAGGAGGAGGGGCGGCCGGGAGAGGAGGATATCAAAGGGGATTTTTTTTAAATTGCACTTCCGATGTCAATTATAATCGGTCGTAAAAATTTCGGAGAGGGAGCCGTGCGAAAGAGAGGGAAAAATGAAGTCGGAAATGCGACATTTAGGGTCACATAACTATTAATGGAAAAAGAAACATCCGGAAGGGGATAAGGATGGGGAGAGAGCGATGAGGAGAATGGGAAGAGGGAAGGGAAGAGGGGAGGGAAGAGGAGCGAGAAGAGGGGCGAGAAGAGGGGCGAGAAGAGGGGCGAGAAGAGGGGCGAGAAGAGGGGCGAGAAGAGGGGCGAGAAGAGGGTGAGACACTTGCAAAGGATCCCACTAACCGACAAACTCACGCATTCCTTTCTCCCTGAGAAGGAACGCGAGTAAAATGATGCCATTATAACATCATTAATTGAGGAAAGATTGGTATCAGCGTTTAATAAGAACTATCAACAAGACGAAGTTTACAATTAGCGTAGAAACTCACCGAATGTCATGGATGGCATTGCGTGACCGACCAACACCCTTGTAGCAACTTCCGTTATTTTGGTCACAACACATTGCAAAGCGATAGGCCACAACAATAATAAGAGCCTCGGCGACGAAAGGAGAGAAAACAAACGACAGTATAAACAAGTTAGGAAAGTGTACAGCGTATCACGAACGGGCGCGTTTCGCGCAATGGAGTATTTCAAAGAAATTATATACCTGTACCTATGGGAGATAGCGTTTTCAAGGTCTTTTCTAGGTCATAAATAATCCATTTTCTTCCGGTTAAAAAAATTGCATGCACACGCAAAGAAATTAAACGTGTTTTGTGAGATTGTTTATGTTAGGGTACTGGTCGGTTATACGCCCACACGCAATTAATTACAATTTTATTTATAGTTGCTAACGAAACGCAATTATTTATTAGTTTTATTAGTAGTTACCATTTCTAGTAATAAAGGATTAACTTTTTGAATCCAATTCTAATGAAAGGAATGTCGTAAAGATGTTTGGGCACTTCTTTACATGGGTACCCCCCTACTACAAAATGTAAACAAAATGACAAAAAACAAACGGCACTACTGTAGTTGGGTCCCCCCCTCTTGCTCGGGGGTTTGGGGGCGGAGTCCTCATAAAATAAATAATAATAATAATTATCTGATTGGCCGGTCTCGACATTTACAAACCCAATCTCCGGACTACGTGGAGGGTTTCTTTGGTTCCGGGCGAGGCGAAGGGCGCGATAGCGCCCGGAGACGACTACCCATTACAACAAAGCGAGCCGAAGGCTCGTCAATATATCCTTTCAATGTGGGAGAACGATGAAACTTAAAAAAACAGCAACATGGACATACTTGGGAAATGAAAGTTTTTTAACTCATCCATTATTCTATTTTGCCTTTGTTTTTCTATGTATATACCGTGTGGGCGTATAACCGACCAGTACCTATGTTAGCAACAATGAAGAAGTAACCATGCAAGAAAATTTCCAAGTTCAACTCGCATTAAGATAGTTTAATTTTCTTGATAACGGCTACTCCTACGATAAAAATGTATAGGAAAAGAAATACGCTACTTTACTAGTTCTACGAGTTTTATTTGAAAAGTATTTTGATATGACTAATATTTTACGAGATATGACGGAAAGTTCGTTTTTGTCACCAGTAAAGTCGTGCCCGATTGTCGTATGTGATTAATTTATGATTTTCTAATTATCATTGAAAGTAAGTCCTTAATATCAAATTTCTTGAAAATCCGTTCGGTAGAAGCCGAGAACGGAGACGCGGACGGACGGACGGACGGACAGACCGACGCTAATAGGCGAAACGCGCCTAAAAAGAAATTTTATTAAATAACTTTTTATAGATAATGCTTGTGTTAATAGTTGTTTATTTTGTATTGTTATGTATAGCAACGGACACTCGTTTTGTATATTTTGTATTTCGGGAGTACCTGCGCTTGCAAGGTTTGAAATTTGAATCATAAATCCGACAAGAAAACAAGAATCCGATATGTATAGTAAAAAGTTATAAAAACATACAACCTTTCGAGGAATAAGATATGTATGCACTAAGCTGATCCAATTGTAACGGCTGCAAAAGCATAGTCCCATAACAAATTTAAAATGCCTAAAAAATTAATTTTTACCCCAAAAATATTTCGACACATCAAACTTTTAATGCATTCTCTAACAAAAAAAAGCGTTCATTTGGGTCACAATTTTTATAACGCTAAAAGCAGACACTCGTTTGAGGAAAAGGAGACGCCAAAGATAATAAATTCACGCCGACGCGTCGCGACGTACGTATGTACGGATAAAACACGAGTGATAATGCGAAGTCACGCTTGCTCAAGCGGCTTTACAGGAAGAGTAAAAAGAGATAACAAAAGATTCCGAAGCTTCGACGAAGACACAGGTCCATGTAAATTAGGAAGGAAGCGAGTGAATGCTCCCAAGATGCACGCAGGAAACGAATCGACTAAAAGGCTTAAAAAAAGTCAGTCCCCTCTTAAAAAGCGTTTTCCCACACCCGAATGAGAGGGAAATTACGACCGAACCATATACAAACGGAACAGGAAAAGGGTTTTTTTTAAGGGACGCGATGGTTACAAACACACACACGGGCGCACGCGGTGGTAAAACATTTCCCCTAACCTGCTGTCCATTGCCCATAATTCCCTTTTTTATGCTCCTTCCGGCAGGAAATACGTCACCAACGAGGAGGGACCAAGCGGAACACGAACGCGAGATATTACGTTCGAGAGAGCTTCTAGCTAGACTAATGGCTGAAATCAGGTGGACAAACTATGCCTCTACTTTAGCCATAATAAAGGTTGAAAAATCCAGAGGCAAATTTTGTGCAAAAACAGGGTGGTTCATTTTAGCATATTCTAACAAGATACCTTTGTTAGAGCAAGAGGTAGGGAGCACGTTCTCTTCAAGTTTTTAAGCTCCTTTTTTGTCTCATCCCTCTGTAGAAGGAACAAAACCCGCACCTCTGGAATGTAGTTCCTCGCTAGACCTTCCCATCGGTGAAAACCTCTCTCCTCTAGCTTCAGCAGTTTGACTAAAACACCGTTTCACGGTTTTCGATTATCCGAATTCGAAGCCACATAGCGAAAAATCTACTAACTACTGGAAAAATTCTATCGGTGGAAAATTCGCAGATTGATAAGAGCCATCTAATTTTAAAAAAAATTTTCCTAATACAGTAGAGCGCCGATTATCCGTGGTAATTGGGAGAACCGGGACCCGGATAATCGAAAAACAAGGATAATCCAAACAATGTATTTATCGGAATTATTGTTACATTAATAGAATACATAATTAAAAGAAAATTTGAATATAAGCTCACACTCAAAAAACTGTAAACCTTTAAATACCTTAACAAAGAACGGCGACAAACTAAAGTTAAAATGTAACTTAATAACTCACTCACAGCCACCTTTTTATTCACACGTTTGAGTATTTTATTCAGAGAATAAAATACTCAAAACAACGTAAATGTGTAAATACATCGCCAAAGAACGATGTCAAACTGAACAAAATGTAACGGGAGTGAGAAAAAAAGACTCCAGCAATGTAAACGTGGAAATAATTCGTTTCTCTCTGCACACCACCGCGGATAATAGGGCCCCGGATAATCGACGCTCTACTGTATCTCTTAAAACAAAAAAGTCGATTGTCCACAAACGTTAATCACATTAGGTCGTTTTTGCTTTAATAAACGTACCAATAATTAACAATTCACCATCGGTGAACCACCACTGAAGACTGCTGCTTCATAGCCGATATATCTGGTTTTCCCGAGCTTTTCATGCTCATCGAAGAGATAGTTTGTCCAAGTTATATACTTCCGATAATCACCCGGAAGTCCACGTTGGAATTGTTAAAAAAACAAGATCCGAGTGGCAACCACACAACCAATAAGGTTGCGCGAATGAACGAGTTTTGAGGAAAACAAAATGACTGTAGTAAAATCGGTAAGATAAACTTCACCGCGCTTAAGGAAATAACGCAATGCGTATTCAAGCGCGCGCTATACGTAATCCTTAAATTTAACGGCTGAAATTGGACAAAGAGGGTTTTCGACACACAGACGACGACACTTACTTCGACTTCCGCTTCAAGCCTATTGAGGAAGGAGCGGAAACGACGCGAGAGATGGAGATAGGAAGAATGGGGGAGGGAGGGGGAGAAGCAGGGGGAGGGAGGGGGAGGGGAGGAGGGGGGGAGAAGAGAGTGCATCACAACAATGCGGACAGGTTGCTACCTCGACTGCCTTGTGGGTGCATTCCCCATCCCTACAATGTCGACGCTTAATTAACTGTAAATTATTCAAGAACTGATTCTCGCAATTCACTTCCTATGCATTTGCTGGGAAAATCTCGGACGTTATACGAATGAGAAGAATAATATGATAGTCATTCGCTAGTGAATTGTTACACATGCGTCGTGGTAACTTAAACATTTTTACCTTGAGTAAAGAAACAAGAAACTAATTAACAATATCCTACATACTTCTAAATCCGCTAATGGTAGTTTTGGTTCAATGCCATATGGCATAAGTAACCAGACGCGAAACTTCAAATTATGGAACGTTTGAATATTAGGCAAGCGTATTGGCGGACTAAAATACGTGAAGAAATAATCAATGGAACTGACAGTTTGACAGACATCCTGAGAGTAACATTTGCACCAAGACAGGGAATTCTAATATTTAACAATCGAAAGTTTTTTCAGAATTAAGAATTCCACTAAAGTTGGGAGATAAATACGTCGGTTAGTTATAAACCTTACACATTTTACCTTCACGGTGTCTCATAAGCAAATTTTAAGCCCCACCGCGATTCGCAAGAACTAAATATACAAATGCACGGAATATATGTATTGTCAATGTTATACAGACAGACATACGGACAAACGACTTTATTTCGGGCGAAATTGAGACTACATTTAACATTCGGTATACGAAATAAAAAATGTTCAACCAGGCAAAATGGAGTATGTCAAACGACGTTTACGCAACGGATCATAGATAACATTTTCATGTATGTACGTATAGAGAGGACTAAAAAACGTTCTTTAAATACATACAACTATTAAATAAAAAGTGACAAATTAATTCGAGAATAGAAAATTATGGTGGTTTAGGTTGGTTAAAGCACCAGTCCGGAAAGTGAGAGACGGGAGTTGATTCCCGATCAAGTTCAGAATTTTTCCCCTTCTCTATACGTTGAAATTTAAATTATTTTATATAATAGCCGTCATCCGTTGGTTGGTTGGTCACGCTATGCAAACGAGAATAACTCGAGAAATAATAATGATAGAAACTCGAAATTTGGTAGGGATGCTTGATTAACACTTCTTCAGAGAATGGACGAATTTAAATCGCGAAAAAATTCCTTGGTTCGTCTCCAAGACAGGCATTTCTATTTCCCATTACTTTACATGTAAAACGCGATTTTTCGACGTGCAGGCTTTTATTCATTTGGAAATTAAAATTAGAAGGAATTAACCTACGACCTTCGGATTTGAACCATTTTGAAGAAAAAGTTATAAAGTTTCTTATTCCGTTCGTCTTTTTTCGCCCAAAGTTCGAAATATTCCATGTTAAACGTTTAATTTGCATATTTTGTGGAAATCTCGCCATTTTAACGTGATGTTGCTATGTCGAGCATTATCAATGTTAGCTTCAATACGAGAGAGAGAGAGAGAGGAAGGAAGGGGAGAGATTGGCGTGTTTTGTGGAAAATAAGTATATTAACGTAATTATAAAAAAAATTAAGTATCAACAGTGTCATTTTAGAAAAATTGGAAATAAAAAGCATTCTTAAATTAAATTCTTTGTAAACCATACGTGCTTACGAATTTATATTGTTATTCCTCGAATTAATTTCGTAACAATGGCCGAAGTTTGGAAACGAATATAAATTAAAATTCAACTAAAATTAAAAGGACATTTAAAACTGTTAACAGGCAATTTTCGAAGAAACAACAGTGGATCTTTTAATGAATTGATTTGTTTTTATAAAAGGAATTTTGGTGCTTATTTAATACAGAGTAAGTTCTAAGGCTTATAATCCATTTAAATCCAATAACAGTGGCTATTATAGTTTAAAGAAAGAACTTTATTTATTCACTTTACAGAATGAATTAATTTTAGGCTAGCATTGCCTATTATAAAAGGAGTTACTTTGGAATTTACAGTACGTAAAGTGGAAGTTGTACTGAATTGACTCAAGTTTATTTCGAAGCAAAAATCAATTTAAAACTATTGAAAGGTGGGTACTTGCCTGTTAACGGGAATACCTAAAAAAATAAACATGTATTGTTGTGATATGTTGCGACGTATTTGTTTGTTAACAACGCGTAACTGGGGAATTACTTAAAAATCACAGTTTTTTAAAACTTATTTATTAATAAAAGCAACATAATTACTAATACAATCTAAATTTATGTTACTAGGGGGCCAATATGTCTTTATGGCATTTAAAATAGCTGGAAATATGTCGATTTATTTGTTATGTTGTCGCCACATGAATTCTTCTGCTGACAGGCTTTCACGTTGCATTTCCAAAATATTCTGTCGCAGAAGTAAAGTTTCATAATATGATCCTTCTTGATATTAGCCCTTTAGATAAAATACCATGGTCTTGAAGCACCTCCGCAAGCTCCACAAATTCAACATTAAGGGATCAACGTAAATATCTTAACGAGATTTGTTACGCATTGTTAACAAACAAAATATCACAACATGTCACAACAATACGTGTTTATTTTTTGAGGTATTCCCGTTAACAGGAAAGTACCGAAAGTTGTTGTTTCGGAAACTGAGAAGTCCAGAGTGGTGAGCGGACGCTAAACGATATTAAGGTACATTTTATTCCAATATCTATTTAAAGTATTATCAGAGGAATTTGAAGATTGAACCAATTTTTTGGAACCGGAATTCTGCTTATTTAATAAAATTGAAATCCTAATGCTATAACCAATTTAAAACTAATAACAATGGCTATTTTAGTAGAAAGAAAGGTACTATTTTATTCACAGGGAATTTCTGTGAGATTTTAGTTAATTAATTAAAACAGACATAATATAGAAATATTCGATGGTTAAAACAGTGCACAATTTTATTCTTTCGATTTTTACATGTTGCATTGACGAAAATTTAGATTCATTAAACCCGTTGAAATTCAACGGGCACTTATGCTAGTTATTCACTAATTACTGTAACACTCCTCACCTGAGACTAAAATGAACTATAAGTACAATTCTTCGTAAAGGTGAAGGAAATGACTTTCAGTAACCATGGAAAATCCGCTCGAGTAAGTTGTAAGCGGGACTAGAAAATTATATTTTAATAGAGGCAAAAAATACGAAATACTACTATTTCGTACGTTACGAAGCATAACACTCACAATCCTAGAGAGAACGACTATACTAACCTTACCCAACAAAACGTTCCTTACCGTTCTCAGGAAGGAGCTGGGGAGTATTTATGCAACAAAAAAACACCTTTCCGTAATATTCTCCATATCGCACGTATTTACAAAACATTCCGTTCGTCTCAATATTCGGTAGAAAATCGCTCCATTGAAGGAGCACTTCAGAAGCATCCCAAGGATTGAGGCCAAGGCTCTTTTTCCCAGAATATCACCCGCAGTTCCACGGATTTGCTTCTAAGCCTTCCAGGAAATTGCGAGCGAGAGGTTGCTAAGCAACGCAAAGGGGGAAGAGCGAGAGAGAGAGAGAGAGAGAGAGAGAGAGAGAGAGAGAGAGAGAGAGAGAGAGGTAAGGGGGAGATAGGGATTGTAGTAAATAAGAGCGAGGGGGATGCAGGTGGGCGCCAATAGACGTCGGGAGAGGGGAGAGGGAGAGGGAGATAAGGAGAGAGGATCCAGTAAGGGGAGGAGTATGATGGAGAGATATAAAGAAGGGCTTGGAAGGAATGGAGAGTGATAAAGGAAATACGAGAGAAAGAGAAAGAGCAGCAATTAATTTCTTCGCGCTTTTGAAAGACTGAATGATTTATTCTTTCGGAAAAATTCGCCAACGGCTGACATTCTCCCACCGGCGAACTTTCCGGCAGTGCAAGTAATAATTCTCCCACGAAAACGTCCAAAGATTAACTACTATACTTTCACATTAGATACAGTAGATTTTGAAAAAAAATACAGATTCTTCCTTCGTGAATTCAAAAGTATTTTAATAGATAATTTTATTCGTGCGCCTCCGGAAACTTGCAATATAAATTCTTTTCGGCGCGTCTCAAAATAAATAAACAAGGAAGCCGATATGAGCGAACCTAGGCAAAAATAAAAGTAAAATGAAAAAGGTTATGGGAAAATAAAATTAATGGAATTATAAATCTACTTTCTATTAAAACTTTTTTTATTAAACTTCATTTGGTGCCGCATCGCCCATCTAAAGATTCCGATCTCATGAACATTCACTTCGGAAGCACCATAAAACTTCTATTTCGAAAAGCCACGTAGACCGTGTTGAATCGAATTTTAAGCCATGGAATTATTCCGATCCCAAGGGCGTCCCTTATTCGGATACTATAAGCACTCTTCCGCCTATAAGGCCAAAAGAAAGAAGAGTACTTTTATTGCTTAGAGGATTTAAATCATATTAAAATAAGATAAATGACAGATAGAGAATCCGAAAATATTATTTTTCAGGCTAAAACCACGAGAAATAAACATCACGATTGAATCCGAAACAATTTCCGAAAATGTAAACGCCAGCAAAATTAAGCCATGATACATATTCGCAATGAGGACTTTATACTTTAGCAAATCATTATTTGCTGATTATGTAATATTTTATCATACAAACAATATACTTCCACAGACAAGAAATTTTAAGGCATTTATTTTTAAATAACTAAAGCTGCAAAATACATAATAACATAAACAAAAGCGCCCAGGGCCAATTATAATGGCCGTATTAAAACCACACAACAATCGGAAGGAGCCGAGCACCGAGTTGGATTGCAGACTCATAGATCCAATCCTAAACCTCGCTCAGAAATTTGAGAAGAGAAATACGTCCATAAAATACCGCTTACTGTTATTACAACTCTATTCAGCCGTAACATAAAAATGACAAGAATTACACGGAAAATGAAAATGAGGTATGGTATGTTATAATAAAACAATAGCCAGCCAAGGTATCCAACAAGAGGAAGTTTAAATAAAGGAAACGTCCGAGAAGCCGTACGAGAAACTCAAGCATCAGTGACAAAAGAACATGTGTATGTGAAAAAGAGAGAAACGAGGAGAGGTCGCGGAAGGAGTGTTAGCGAGGAGGTGAGAATATAGGGATGTCTTCCGATCACTTTCTTAAGGCGACCGTTAGGGGAAACACCACACCACTTCCTCGTCGGCCAAGAGTCGAGTTTCTCAATTCGCTTCCACGAGGCGACCGCGGCGTCGTCCACGGGGAAGGTGATACGGACCAATGACGGCGACTGCCGACGACGACGCCAGCGATTACGTTATACCCAGGGAAAAATTCGATAGGAATAATAACTCGTAAATAAAGAATGGTGCATTTCGCGAACGAATATCGCATCACTGATGCGACTGCTAACCCTACACATGATAGGGTTAATCGAAGCGAAGGATTCGCCAGAATTGTATGGCACCCATCGGAAGACTCGGAATTCAAGCGAAAACATTTTCCCTGGGAAAGGAGCAACCTGAACAAAATCCCGCTAAACAACCGTGATAAATAAATCTAGCGTAAGACAAAAAAATCACGTCCGATGTTCCACTACTTAAACGTGACACATGATAAAATGGCATAAAAATGAACAGAATCTTAACTAAATGCCTTTAGGCTATTTTTCGTAAAATAGTTTTCAAAATCGGCGAGACTAGGAAAAAACGTATCGAGGCTCGAAAAATAAAACCTTTCGGCGGATCAAGGTTACGGAATATAGCAGAGCGCCTGGGAGCAGCCATCCGAACCTCGCAGCCACCACCAACCTCCGTATCGAGCGAGTCGAGAGAACGGAGGCGAGGGGGTGGAAGGAGGAAGAGGTAGAGGGGGTGGGTGGGTGGAAGGAAAGAGGGAGGGAGGGGAAACGCAGAGGGCGCGAAAGGGAACGAGTGATATTGCGAAAGGGCGCATCTGCTCCCACACCGCCGTCCACGCGCTGCGTGCGGCTCAAGGTGGAGCGGCGATCCAAATAGCATTGCGGAAATATTCTTATATTAATCGAGGTGAGTAGCCCAAGGACTCCGAAGGGGGCGGACAACAGCTAAAGGAGATATGCGGCAAAATGTGGATGGAATCCATCGCTGAAAATATACAAGCTAAGCAGATTCCAATTATAAAATATATTCACCAGTTTGATCGCACATAGGCCTACTCAATGTGAAATTAAATTATTAGGCGGATAATTTATAGCCTACGTTAAGTTCAACTAAGAATAACGAATCGCAGCTATAGGTATATTTTAAATATGAAAATGATAAATATAAAATATTTATGAACTTCGATGAAGTTCATTCGAAACGAGATAAGTTTGCAGCTAGATCTCAATATAAAGCTCTGATGTGGAAATAAAATTTGGAAATGCATGTTATAACTGCTTGCGCTTCGTTACAATAAGTACAAAATTATATAATTAATTCGATTAAAAAAAAGAACGCGTTAAGTCTCAAGATATTTAGGAGGCTCTTAACTAACGCGTTTTCAGGAAAGTGCTACGAAAATGATTTTTGAGACAGGAATCAGCACTGAAAAAATTGACCTATCAATATTCTCTACGTCGAGAAGTATTCCGTGATTTAAAATTATTGGCGACTGCAACATTTAAAGTCTATTTTCAACCAATCCAAGAGGGCAGTATTTTCTCTTAAATACGAGATATTCCATTTTTCTCAAAACCATGGAAATGTTTAAGTACACTAATTTCATGATTACACTTCAATTATCTGACAAAATCCAGCATAATTTCGTTAAGTAATATCAAAAATCCAAAAATAAATAGAACTACGAATTTTTTTTAAAAATCCAATACGCTCTACGGAAGTCTATTCACGTACATGACAAAATCCTAATCATAGAACCGACCTTCATCCTTAGAGCTTCTAAAGCGTATCTATCGAAAAAATAACGAAAGCGGTCTGTAAAAAGCACGTGGGTTGTGTCGACATTTACATACCATAAACCGGTTTAAGGAAACGACGGCAGGCTCTATCAAGACTCACCTGTTGGAAAGAAAAAAAAAGAAAGCAAAAATCAGAAATTGTATTGAACGTAGCTCAGCTAAATAACATTTCTTATTCTATAGCTCTAAATAGAACAGATTTTTTTAAAAACACTACTCTCAGAGTGCAAAACGTATCCCTTGAGACAAGTACCAGTTTTTAGAGGAGTGAGCCATTTTCTTTTCGCTGATCATAGATCACAGAAGCGAAATGGAGAGCGTGGCAGGGGGAAGAACGCCCCCGAAGGAACGAGGAGGGGCAAGGAGGTAGGAGGGGGGGGGGCAAGGAGGTAGGAGGGGGGGGGGGGGCAAGGAGGTAGGAGGAGAGGCAAGGAGGTAGGAGGAGAGGCAAGGAGGTAGAGGGAGAAGAGGAGGGGGCGGAAGAGGAGCGGTGTTAATTGGAGAGAGTGTAAGCGAGATGGAAAGGACCGAGGGGATGAATTAGGAGAGGGGGGAGAGAGAGAGGAGGTAATCACCTTGCCGCCTGAGGAGTTAACATAACAGAGGGGGGAGAAAGAGGCTCGGTGGAAGTTAGAGAAGAACCAGAGGGTAGTAAGAAGAACGTCCCTCCGGGAGAGGTTTTTCGGAGGTGTGGTCGTAAAGAGGTGCGAAACCTCTTCGGATTTGGAGTTCCAAGGATGGGGATGCAAGAGGCTAATAACGTCTAGACAAAGGTACGCGAGGGTTAAAGTGACTACTGCATCGGAAGGGAGCAACCAAAGCTGGTTTCGAGGAGATGATATTATCGCCGCGAGGGTTCCCACCCTGTCAGAATTCCAATTACTAAGGAGAGCAACGACGAAGCACCCTCCCTCCTTCCTCTACACCCTCTCGTTGAAGTCGTTATCACGAACTCTCCCCCCACCGCCTTCTCCAGCTGCTGCTGTTGAGAAACTTGCTACAAATAAACTAGCAGAGTTTTCATTTATATAAAGTTAGCGGCGCCGATGGTCGGATCGGTCACAACACAATCAATAATTGAGGTCACAGCTTTCACTTTATTTCTATCAACAGATGCAGTCAAGTTAAACTGCCAATAAATGACTCATTAAGAAGAAATATTCGGATAACAGCAATAATAATGAACGCCATGGATGAAATATGACGACACATGACGGCCGTCTTCCAAGGAGAATAATGAACATAAATAATATTAAGCGGCAAATGTAAGACAAGATTTCTGAGAATTTTAAACCCATTATTTCGAAAGGTTGCAATAACGTAACTTCCAAGAAATACGCGAAACGGTTATGAAACTCGAAAATGTTAGCCGGAAGGCACAAAAATCCCGGAATTGACGTGTGCTGCTTGGAAGTCCTCTCAAAAAGAAATGCGAGCCTCACGAGATCGATGGTTGGCAATGGGGCACGAACGCCAACCTCGCGAATTGGACGCCAATCCCTACGTGGAAACGATAAATATTACGTACGATGATAATTCAGCCGAACAACTGAACACATTAATGTTAACAGTTCACAAGGCAATTTAATCCACCAAATACTAGGAAATTGACATACATCGGTGACAACCGATACCTCTTCCAGTAAATCCTTTATGGCTGTAAAGCCTACGGCGCCCAGAGTTACGATGGAAAGTAAATCGACTCGATAGGAATGAAAATTAGAAAATAATGCAAACGAAATGAAATTAACTAAATAGCAATTACTTCCCTAAAAAATCGGTACAGCATAATTGTACAAACTTTCTCATATACTAATGCGTCGTTTAGTTATCTTTAGAAAATGAAAATCGTATCAGCCTGTTTTTAGAAAATCCAATTTTTGGTAAAGTTGCCCAAGAATAAACTAGCCTTATATTAATTCATTGAGAAAAATGAAATATGTAGTATTATTGCAGACGTATACTCAAGTAACTGTACGAAATTTTATCAAAATCGTTCGATCCGTTTTTGAGAAAATCAAATTATTGTTAAAGTTGCCTAGAATAAACTAGCCTTATATTCATTTTTCGAGAAATGTGAACTATTTGGTATTATTGAAGACAAACTCAAGTAACTGTGCGAAATTGGATCAAAATCGTTAGAGCCGTTTTTGAGAAAATGAAATTGTTGTTTAAAATGCGTAGAATAAACTTCCCTTAATTAGAGCAATGTCAACCATTTCTTCATAGCTTCTACTCTGTATGATAAATTGCCAAGTACGAGATTTCATTCGCTATACCGTTTAGGCTCTAGAGCCGCTAATAGACAGACGGACAGGCAGACGGCATAGCGAAAACTACTTTTTCGGACTCAGGTACACCTAAAACGTATATTTCCATAAAAATCTCGAGGTCGAATTTTTTCGCGATAACAATACTTTCTCAATATGAGAAAGTAAATAACTGATCCTGACATGTCTATCTTATACTCCCATTCTATAGTAATCACATCGAATTACTTGAGCATAGACCTTAATTAACCACTCAGGAATAGAATACGAGCACGTAATATACCAATCGACAAATAATTATCTGCAACTGCCCAAACACTTCAAAACAATACCGTCAAAAATAATAAATTTTTGTAACAGGAAACACTACCTTAACTCTTGTGAAAACGTAAGATCACGTCATTAAATTAAGCAAAGAATCCGAAGAATTTGTTTAGCCGCCAATTTTACAACACATCCCCTTCTCATCAAACAACTAATTCATCTCCCTCTCAAATTCGCTCCTAGTAAGTTCTTAACACCACTCCACGCCCATTCCCTTCCATTTTGCCTTCAAGAGGGAGGTCTCACTCCGTCTGCTGTTCGCTATATTGAAGGGCAAAAAAGAGGGACGGGAGGATGGAAGAGGGGACTGGTGAAATGGTTCTCTCCCGACCCTCAAACGTCTGAACCAAGAATCGAGAACAATTGCACGCCACTAAGCTGTCATATTTTTGCAGCACGTGGGAGCGATAACCTCGCAAGATGAAGCCAGATTCGAACACGGCAAGGTGCTACCCTCAACACACGATGAAAACTGCCAAGTAAGATGAAAAATACTTCAAGCAAGTTATAATCAACATATAAACACTTTGATAAAAAAAACGCGAATAGCGTATAACTTTTGTCGATAATCGAGGGATTATTTGCGGCTGAATGATGCATTCCATTGAATACCAGCAGAGAAAAAACTTTCCATACGAAAAACGTGTTCGAGATCCTTCCATGGACCACAGTGAAAAGTAACCATCGATCGGGAACATCTTCCCTCTTGAAAAAAATAATAATAATAACGGAGTAAACCACACCGTGAAGACGCTTCGATCAAAGGATGCGACCGTGCAAAGACTACGGCACACGCGGTCCGAAGACTCGACCACCGAGGGCGAGCCAATCTAAACACGCCACTCTCTCTCTTTGCTCTTTACCCTCCCCTCTTGCCATCTATAGCTGAAACACGTACAATAAGCCCCCTCTCCACACATCCTGCCCTCCGCCCTCTTCTTCTCCTCCCTCCCTCCCACTAAGGCCAGAACACAAACATTCCTCTTCTCCATTTTCGCTCCCTTCGTACATCTCCCTCGCATTCAATCCCAATCGGTCCCCTCTCCCACTCGACCCATCTCTTCTCCCCAATCCCCTTCTACCTCCCCCCTCCCCTTCCCCTATCCTCCCCCTCCTCCTTTCCAATATTACTGCTCGCCGGACCTCACTTTCATCTTCCGCTCTCCCCCAATTCCCAACAACACCGGATTTACTGCCTAGAAGAGAGAAGCTCCTTCGCCCTCCCTCCCTTTCTTCCCCCCTTCTCCATTTATTACATCGACAATCTCGAATCCCTTTTACGCTCTCTTCCTTATATCTCGACACTTATGCGCCCATCTCTCCAACTCGAGTACTCCCCCTTCCAATCAAACGACGGAATACCGTCGTCGCCCGCTTCCAAAATCCATATCCACCAAAATGGCACTTACGGTATTTTGGGGGACTAATCCATCGTTTTCGTCGATTTACCGGGAATATGGCATCATAAACTTCATGAACTGAATGAAATCGAATTGCTTTCTCGATCGTTTCCGGCGAATCCTAAAAACGCGTCGACTTTTTTTATCGCAAAAGCAAGTACTAAAATGAAATTGAGGAAGTCGGAAAAAATTATCAAATGAAGAATTAAAACGATATGTGACTACAAAATCACTTGCGCAACTTAGATATTATAAACATAATTATTTATTCGTTAACCTTAGAGAATATCTCGAAGTACGGAATGAAAACGTCAGTTAACAAAAAGATGCAGGTAAATGGTATTACGAAAGAAGTCTCTTTGGTTGCATTGTGACATTTCTCGCATAACGATCTAGAGTTCTCGGGGAGAAATTATATGCCCAAAATCAGGTAAGAATATTAGCTAACTGCACAAATATTGGGGTTAAAATAGTATATATCCCAAAATAATTGACCTTTAGACTAGTATCAAATCATATAAAACATCGAACAATATTTTTTCTGAGAATTGAACTTTTTTCAAGTTAATATTAAAAAATTCACTCATATTCTACACAATATTAGTATTTAAAACCTAGTATTGAAGCAGTTGCATCTATCTTTGAAGAAATACAGCAGAACCTCAACTTAAGACAACTAGCGAGGGAAGAATTGCAGAACAAATCACATAAGGCACATTTTTCACCGACTGCTATCTTTCTATAGGAGTAAAAAAATACAAGATGCGATGTATTGCTGGTTGCCTACAATTGTTGCAGCGTGTACTTTATAGCAATTTTTCCGATTACTCCCAAGCAGTTGATCCCAGATAGACCAAATTTATACCATAGCTCTAATGTAGAGCTGCATATGGTATAAATATCCTGGAATATTTGTAGCAGCGTGTACTTTATAGCAATTTTTGCGATTACTCCCAAGCAGTTGATCCCAGATAGACCAAATTTATACCATAGCTCTAATGTAGAGCTGCATATGGTATAAATATCCTGGAATATTGCCGTTTGTGACTTGTAATTTTCGTGATGTTTTGTACACGAGCAGACAGACGGACAGATTAACCTACTACATAAGCGATTTTTTTTGTATGAAGCGTCAAAAAGTTCGAGCAATCCGACATTCGCCTTTTTAAACTCAATTTTAACGCACATGTATTCGAAAAGGGAAAACATTATTTACGAACAATCTAAAACCCTAGGTGATTTCGAAATGTCGGAAATCGAGAGTAAATGCGACGCCTTCCATCTTCATGGAAATTTTTAAAAGAGTACAACCACCCTCGTCTGGAATTTACCGGCAAAAAAAAATACCGATCTTCTCCTTACGAGGTCAACACGCAAAATAACTCGATAATGCGCAGACTTTTTGCTCCGAGTACCTATTGTAGCGAGCGAATCAAAAATGTTTTCGTACGGGGGAGTCTCCCCCCCATTCTGGTGGCACGCGATACAAACTGCGGTCGATGCGGGTTCCAAGAGGAGCACACAAGACGACGACGGCGGCGACTCACTCGAGAGCGACCACCTCAGCAAATTTCCTTCCTTTTTGCTTCTCATCACGCCACGCCCCCGCTTCCCTCGCATCCCCCCCTTCTTCCGAATAGCACCGTGCCACGCCCTCATCTCCCACGAGACTTCGACCCTCCACCACGCAGAGAGGGAGCCTCCTCTCCTGATCGATTCTTCTCAAACCAACGCACCGCCGCCGCCGCCGACACCAACACTACCACAGCCGCTGCACTACCAAATCCCGGCCTCTCTCTCTCTCTCTCTCTCTCTGCCTCACCCCACTCTATAAGACGCTGGTAGAAGCCGCGGGATGCAATTACTCTTAGAAAGTACGCCATTCCTCCCCTTTCCAGCTAACAGAATAAAGTACGGACACGTGACCGATGCGAACAAAGCGAAAAAGCCAAAGGAATGGCCAATTTCGTCCCAAAACCCGTGGATAATAAATCGATAAGCGAAACGTAGACAAAGTATTTACAACTCACTAGGTACTAAAATAATGGGTTATACCAATGGAACATAAAGTACAACCAGATAACTGAAACTCCAGGAATAAAGTAGGAGAAACCGAACATTCGAATATTAGACATTAGTTTTTAATTATTTCAAAAGAGAAACAAAAAGGTCGTCGATTTGAAAAAATCGATATTGTTAAATAATACATAAAAGTATCTTTCCCGAAAAATTAAATTATGATATCTGTAATAAAATGCTTAAATGAGTAAAGCACGAAAGAAAAGACACAAAAACAATAATAAATCGGTAAATACAAAGCGATAGAATACGTATAAAGAATCGCAATACCCAAATAGTTAAATGTGGATTAGAATCGTATTTAGCTGAGTAATAATATAATGATCGACAATTTATCAAAATCCATTCCACTAGATCACAACCGTAACATGCGAACGGACGAACAGGGAGAAGTAAACAGATATTTGGCGTCAGGAAGGACAATGCGAAGACTTTTCATCAAGAAACGCATTTTCGAGGTTCGTTACATAAAGAGTTGCATTCGAGGGGAAGAGAGAAATATTGCACCCTTTCTCTCGACAACTCCTACAAGAAATTAAAACTTTTCCGGCGACATTTCCTCCAAAGATAAGGTCAACAACACATCGGTTTCAAAAGTGCGCGCGCCTCGAGCAACGAAAGGTTCCCACGGAATCGACCAAGTCAACAACTTACAACACAAAAGACACTTGGCGACTTAACAAAGCAACCCACTCCTCTTGGCAGCGAGCGACCGCGTGAGTGACGCACACGCTCGCGTTTACCTTGGAGCCGACGGACGGAAGATGGAAAGAGGCTCCAGCCGGCCAATGACGTCCACGCCACGAGGAGTAAGGATCGCTCGCTTCACCCATTTTTGCGAGGCGTGCACGCCTTTCCGGGTGAAGAAGAGGAGGGGAGAGGGAGGGGCGCAGGAGTTTCGCACGCCTGGAGGAGACCGCGCGTGAGATATCGGAGCGGGCCACGCGTCACAACGGAGGGTGAACGGACAAAGGGCTTGGGAAGATGGCACGCGGGCGATGGGAACGATACGACCGCCCTACCCAAGGGTGATCCAGGAGGGGGGGTGGAGGACGGAATCGAGTCACGTGACCAGTCCGAAGGAGTCGCGTCCGCGTGGGCGATATAAAGGGTGGTGGGTGCACCCTTTGCCACGTTCGGCTCCTGGAGCACGAGGACGTTTTTAGTTCGCGCGACACGGAATGTTGCTCATGTGGTACACGGTGTCGCTACTCCTGAGAAGTCGTGAGCGATTCATCTGCGAACGTCTGGTCGATATCCGTCGCGTTTTTTGCTCGCTGTCACCGTCAGGGCCATTGCCATTGTTGCAGAGCGTGAACATATAAATGTATTTTAAAATTCGATCGAATCGATAAAGTGAACTGAAGCGAAAAAATGACTATCGAGTTCATCACATACACACGTACACTCTATCGAATTTCTCCACGTAACGATATTCACATTTCATTTCGGTTATGATAGCACGTTGGGAGCTTCCATCTTTAATTTCGAATACACAAAAACGATTCTATAAGAGGCAAGCAAATAAAAAGTACTCGAGGCAAGAGGTGAGTGGACACATTTGGAATCTTCGATAGAATAAAATACTGGAGAAAAAGAACTCCGCCAACGACTAATTAACAATTTTGTCAGTAATTGAGGATTGAACTATCTTAACTTTCTCATTTATGTTTCTGATAAACGGAACACCGAATTAGTCGCTTTACCACTTCAAATTTTAATTGTTGCGGATTTCACAACTGATTACGGCAAATTTACCGTCAGCTGCGACAGAAAACCGCAAAGTCATCACAGCGGCATGACACGGTGAACATTCGAGGCCACTTTTACAACAATTCTTACGCCGGAGTCCCTCTCGGCCACATAAAATCAGACCCAATGAAATAAGGAAACTTGTTGATAAATTAATATCCAAAGAGAAAGGTAACTTTACTCGTTTAACCCGTCACTAGGTAGTTATTTGGGATAACTTAGATTTCGGTCTCGAAAGCAATAAATCGAATTCCCTTCCCTTCACACTCCAATTATCTCCCCAAACTACTCGAACGCATCTCCTAAGTTCCCCACCGCCATCCGCCCTTAATTGAGAAATTATCGCTCCAAATTCCACATAATCCAAACAATATCACGGTTAGTTACTCCGAGAATCTTCACGTCACCCTCAACTCCGGCAACTGGAGTAATTGGAATTCCCTAGTGCTTATATTTTTAAAAAGTATCCCCCGATTTTAACAAGATAACGGGTATTTATTTGGAAAATCCGCCGGCGATAAAATTTTTATTTGATCACGGGAAATATTTGACACGACCGATTCAAAAATTTCTCACTAAAACAGAATTCACTAAACGCCACCTTGCACGATAAAAATCAAGAATTTTTCTTTCAATCGAAAAGAAAAAAACGTTATTTTTACATACACAGGTGGAAGACTATCCAAATGAAACAGCAAAAATCCTCACACCATTTTATCAATTGTAATATGCCTTGTTTCAACTTCAAATTCTGTAATACGTCTAGAAATGAATGTAAAATACAGATAAAAACAGCAGAATTCCTTGCCTCGATGGGGGAAAAGTTTACTTAAATAAATACTACAAATAAATACCACAAAATCAACATTTTCTACAATAGAAAGCGCAATAGAACCGGCAGCATACCCAAATGATCACACACGATAAAGAAGCAGGGAAGAGAGAGGACGAAGAGGAGGAAGATGGAAAGGGGAGAGGAAGATGGAGTAGGGAGAGGAAGATGGAAAAGGGAGAGGAAGATGCAAAAGGGAGAGGAAGATGGATGGAGTAGGGAAAGGAAGAAGAGATTGAAAACGGAGCACACGGGGAGGAAATGGAGAGAGGAATGGCCAAAATGGAAAAGAGTGATGGGGACAGAGGAAATGTGATGGAAATAAAAGAAGCGTGGCGAAGGGGAGAGTGAGTGGATTGGAGGAGAGAGGCAGCAAAGGGGATTGAAGAAGAGTGGGGTAGACGAAATGAGACGTGGTGCGAGGGGCAGTGCTTACGATTTGGACGTGTAGGGAGGTATTGATTATGGCCCCGCAGAGCGTTATTTGGAGGCGGTAAATCTCGAACACGTGTCGTCGGTGAAGAAAAGGAGAGAGAGAGAGAGAGAGATGGGACGGAGGAGAAGAGGGAGAACGGTTTTTCCAGAGAGGGAAACAGTTTGCAAGAGAAAATGAGAAACTTCAAAAGAAACTGCAGCGAGCACAAGCGGGAATTTGGGGGGCTTTTCACGGGAATTCTACGCCGGGGAATGTCTTCCTCCCTACTCTTTCTTCTCCCGCCACCTGCCTACAAACCTCCAGCCATTATTCTGCGAAAAAAGAAAAAAAACGCGACAGTTCGCGAAGCAACGAGGAGCGATTTGGAGGGAATCGAGAGGCTTTTTCCTTTCCCCTCGTCCTCACGTTCTCTTCCCGCCGAAAGGAATTCAAACATAAAAAAAGTAGGTATCGCACTCTTTAACGATGGCGAGCCGTCTGAGGAAGCGATTTGAGCGGACGCGTCTTAACTCCTAAACTGCCGATTACGTGTATGAAAAAAAAATACAAACGATTTAGGTAACGGAAAATGAATTGAAAAATTAAAGAAAAGTTACGTCCTTATTCCGGGCACGAATTAAAGGAACCGTAGAAAAACTTTCAACTTTTAACGCTAGGATAAACTTCGTGAAAATGATTCGTGATTGGCTCACTAAAGGGGTAACACAAGATTGTTTTTCATAAAACTAAGAAAAGTTTCCCAAGCATCAAAGTCTTAACGTAAATTTTCAATAACTCCTCGAGTGTTCCGTGTAACGCTATAACCACTATATAACATGGAATTATAGCTAGCGGAAACAATTCATTACGTTAAGGATCTCGTGGTGCAACCTCAAACTAAATGGTAGCAAGTGAAGTTTTCAATTTCATCGAAATCATCTCCCCACGGTTTGTCCGTCTACATGTCTGACGAGCTTAACTACTAAACGAATGCAGATAGAGACATCGCTTTTTCGCCAATCGATTTAGTTTTTCCGTCTCGCTGTGCAAAATTTCTGATGGAGACTAGTTATACAGTGAAACCTGTTCATATACGGAGTCACGGGCCACTAGAACTTGTCCTTAAGGCAGAGGTCCAGTAACAGAAAAAAGGACATACGTATCTACATATTTATGAAACGTTACTCCCAATTTACGCATATTAAAACGCAGTTGTATTTTTTCATAAAAATTTAATTTAATTATTTAATAATTTCATAAAAATTTAATTCCATTATTTAATTAATTAAAATAATTTCTTTGGAAAAGTACAAAAACTGACCTGCAAGCAACCATCAACGGTGCGTGGCAGGGGGTTGAATGCTTGTTTTTTGAACAGGCTAAATTATTATAGAAAGTCTCATTTACTTTAAAAATGTGATTTACTCTCACGCAACAAAATTTACAATATTTTAAGCATGCTTATCTTTGTTTGAGAAAAATAAGAAATTTTAGTTTCCTTGTTTCTGTTTCTAACCAACTCTTTCTCAAATTCAATTGCACATCCAATACACTATTTAATGCTTCTGTGTTGCTTTTTGAAATACAGAATGCTTTTAATTGTTTTCAATATTATTCAAATCCTCCGAATAAGAATGAATCTGAGGTTGCTCAAATGCAACTGCAGGTTCGTCACCCTCACCTTCACTCTCTCCGGCGGCAGTTTTTAGGACCTTTTGTTTATAATTTCCGCAATGTTTAATTCCTCGTCTTCTGTTGCCAAGTTTGAGTCTATCGATGCGTAATCATTGGAATCCGCATATTCGCCAAGATCACTTAGTAGTTTCTCTAACTCAACTCAAAGACAATCGAATCAATTTTATTTCCCGAAGGAAGTGTCTTCTTCACCTTTTCGTTGTGCTTTTCGGTCCACAATTTCATAATGCCGTCCGTTTTAAAATGTCAGCAATTTGAGGCTTACGTTAAAATGAACGGCTAATTTTCGAACCCAACTCTTTTCTCTATCGGCATGATCCAAAACTTGCACTTTTTCACTTAAAGTGAGACTTTTCCCTTTAGGCATGGCAAACGGCTCAATGGGACACAAAAAAATAAGACCGTAGATCACTAATCTAAAGTTTCGATAGAACTGCTGGATTTTAGTGAAGGCTGCACTGCTAGCGGCTTAGTATGAATCATCGACAGAACCTTAATGCAGGACTATATGACGCTTCTCCTTCTGCATTCTAGGTAGCCTATCTTTCCAATCGTTTGCGATTATCGCTTCCAAGAACAAGCAACCCGTGGTCCTTTACGGAATACCTATTGCTATGATCTCCCAGCACTGGCATTCCCAGCGGTTTACAAACCCTTTTGTTCCGAACAATATACATATATGTAGCATATTTTGAGGTTTGAGAAGTGAAAAGGTTCCGTATGGTGGGTGAAATTCTTCAAAACCTGTGTACGCGTCCGTAAGTAGGAGTGTCCGTAAATAGGAGTGTCCGTAAGTGAGAGAGTTCAACCTAATTATATTCCATATAGCTACTCCAGGGAATTTAAAACTGTCCGTAACACAGAGGTGTCCGTAAGGAAAAGTTTCACTGTAATATTAATTCAAACTAATCATATTAGTTTACATAAATTTTAACATTCTGTATTAACTATTTTTTTTTGAAAAACTGGATTTTACTGTCTCCTTCTTCAGCCCCCTCTTTACTTGTTATGAATATCTTCACATAAACTCTAACGACAACATACGCCACGAATAAAACGCACGAAGCGACAGACGAACGCCGAGCGGAGCCGTTCATTCGAATCGATCTCCGATCCGAGCGGATTGCTCGCAGACACAGCCTCTTCGGCGGAATCGCACAGCCGTTAACGTTCGCTTCATGCAGGAGAGCCGACGACGGCGGGAGAGGACCACGTGGGATGAAGGAGGCGGAGAGAGAGGGAAGGGAGAGGCGGCGTGGGAAAAGGCCTCCTCCCTCCCCTTTCTCTTTCCGGTAAGCGGTTACGCAGGAAGAGAAAGTGGACCGATTTGATTAATGGAGTAAGTCCGTTTCGTAACTCAAGGTCGGTAGATACGCCCACCCACGCCCATATAATCGCTTACGTAAGAAGATTCGATAGGAAACAAAAGCATATCGACATATCGCGGCGCATCCTGACTCTGTACCCGAGTAAGCGCCCCACTTCGTGATTCGCCTTCAATGAATGTCTCCCGACGATGACGCGAAGGGGGAGAATGGAAAGAGGGATGGGAGGGGAAAAAGGAAGAGGGATGGGAGGGGAAGAAAGGAAGAGGGAGGGAGGGGGAGGGGAGGAATGGAAAGAGGGAGGGGATGGGGAGGGGAAAAATGGAAAGAGGGAGGGAAGGGGAGAAAACGCTCGTTTGGGCTTTCGTCAGTGCCGCTACTGTTCCTTCCCATTTTTAATCGGGCGCATTTCAATTATTCGACTGAAAGGTGACACATCAACGGGCAGTATTAAACATTAACAGAGATAGCTTGCTAGGGAATTTTTACAAATATAAGTCACTTTTCGCTGAATTACGTCACTCAGGAATAACGTAGAATCACATGGGTACGTGATATGGACTACGAGGAAAGAAGATTTGAACAAATTAGAGGCTTTTCACATGCGAAAATGACTAGAGACCATTAATTGAACCGAGAGGAAAACCAACGAGGAAGTCTTAAATACAGTAGGAGAAGAGAGGAGCTTAATTAGAATGATAGGGCGAGTTGCTTTTGAGGATATTTGGAAGGCAGAGATTGGGTTAACTGAGCCTAAAATAAGGTGACCATTCGTCCCCGAAACAAGATTTATGTCCCGGCCTATTCTTGTCCCCGATTTTTTATTTTATTTCGCATTCCGGATTATATTCGCCATTACGCGAGTGCATCGTCGAACGTACCTAAGATTTAGCGTATCTGGCAACATTGTAACCGTTCGTTATACTCGAGTGTGTGATTTCGTCGGACAAAAGTATAAACAAATATTAGGTTACGCTAATGTGAGGTGGTTGGGTTGGGTTGGTGTCCCCCGTCTCCGAAAACGCCAAGAAAAAAATGTTCACTTTAGCCTAAAATCAACCGAGAGGTTAAAAAGTCACGGACTTTATTCAGATAGAGGCATAAATACTACTCCGACACCATTTCCCAAAATTATTTTCCGCATAAAAACTAACAAACAATTCCAATAAATTTACGTCAGAATGTTGCTTCACCATCGAAAGAAAGCTGATAACGCCAATTGCCTATTCTTTCGCGATATTTCAACCATGTCATCCCAAAGTGCACGTTTCAGCGTATCTGAAAATAAGACAGCAAATCCATCAATAATTTCAGCAATTTAGTACGACATATCAAATCTTCCCATGTAATCCTCAAATATCTATAAAACTCAGATGAATGACATATCCGACGCAGAAAGTTTTCTGACAAACACCTGTTCCGATAAACCTTTATCTTTAATCCATTGCCCGCAATATCTCTTCCCAGAATCAATTTCCGTCATATCTCAATAGCCTTGTCTCAACGTAACTCATAACTTTTTTCGCGTACTTCAGTACCAGCAGGCAGCGCATTTATAGCGCGCCCTTACTTCCGAAACATTTTACGTACAAATGAATACGTTAATTCGCTTAAAATCTCTGGTGCCTATCTCCAATATACACAACAGGGTTACGAAAAACCTGATAAATAGAAACTACTTTCGGCGAATTACCACTGAAGACGGCTGCTTTGTAACCGAAATGTGCATCTGGTTTTTCATAACCAATATTGGAGATGCCTCAGATACGCACTTTTTAAAAGTGACCATTCATTAATTTTTCCATCCATAAGGCCAGCTCGATAATTCTCTCAGAATAATTCTCATTAGGAACCAAATAATGGACTTCAACCGATTTTGTCATTAATCCAACTCACATGCATCCCCGGAATTGAAACTCCAGCATTAAAACCGAGTCGAGATGACGGACGAGGACGTATTATTACTCATAAAAGGGACTAAAGAGAGAATATGTAAGGTCCATGGGGGAAGTGGACTTTGAGAGTGGCGAACGAACGGGGAGAGCGGAGGGGGATTTTGAAACAGATGAGGAGGAACCACGGAAAACAAAAATATCCTTAAACAGGAGAAAAAGAACGGAAAGAAAGACCTAGCTGAGAAAATGGAGACGGTGGGTATGATAATGTATAGAATTATATACGGCGTGCAGCATAAAAAGAAAACAACGAATCAAGAGTACAGAGGGGAGAGAGATGGAAAGAGGGAGACGGTTAGAAAGTAAGATGAGTTAGCGGGAACCTAGGGAAAGAGAGAGAGAGAGGGGAAAACCGGTAGCGAGGCACGAATGGAGGAGAGGATCAAAGCGGAGCCGAGGAATGCATCCGTGCGGCAAGGTTTTTAAATTGGAGAGAGGATACGGGCTGGGAGAGAGTGAGAAAGAGGGGGAGAGAATGAAATAGGTGAGAGGCAAGAAAAATAGGGTTTCCGGAAGGAATAGTAGGGTGCGAGGGTAGAAGCGAGGCTGCGGCGATAGGTTGGGAGGAGTAAGGATGGATGGATGGAGGGGAGTAAGGGTGTTTGGTGGGAAGGGAAGAGGAAGGGAGAGGAGGGCAGAGAGGAAAGTGAGGGGAGAGAGAGAGAGGGAATGCTGGGAAAATCGATGAAGATGCCGGCAGGAGAGAAAGAGAATGAAAATGGGGAGAAGTACGCAAAGGGAGGGAAAGAGGGATGAAAAGGAGCAGCAGAGGGAGGAGGAGAAGAGAGATGGAGTAAGGGAGAGAGAGAGAACGTGCGAGGAATAAGAACACAGTGCAGAGTGGAAGAAGGGCGTCCGTAAGATGCGAAAGGGTATAAGGGTAGAAAACATTCCTCTCCATCCCTCCAGAGCGAGCTCTGCCCAGTTTCTACGACAAATACACTCACGGACGACATAAACGAGCATCAAAATAACGTGATCGTCAAGCCAAATCGATAATAATCTAGTGAAATAGATAAAGTTAACTGCTCTATGCGCGATTTCACCACAGACATAAAGGGTTTAAAATATTTTTTGTGGATAATCAGGGGCACATCTGAAAAAAAATTGGCGTCCAAAAATGTTAGTAATTTAAAAAGCTTATATTACTTTGAAAATAGAAGTTAATTTTTATCGGTTGTTCAACTGGGTTCCCACATTCCACGGGACAATTATTCTTTCGGCAATCCCTCTATCAACGCATATCAAATAAGAGTGACATTCTTCTCTGCCTTGCTGTTAACATGCTGGTGGTATAAAAGCAAATAAATGGCCATTAAAAAAAAATAACTTTGTCAAAAAATGAAGATATCCACAAAAAATAATTTACGCAAATGTATTTCCGCCAGGACTTCTAATAAAAGCTAAACATTGATAAGAAAGGTGATACATTTAAATCCGATCTTAATGTAGACAAAATTTACGTTTATATTCTAAACATCCGCAACCAAATGAATACCAGATACTGTCAAAGGTAAATCGGTACTTAAGGAAAGTTTGGGGAAACTGCATCGTCTGTCTCGCGCGAAGGAAAACACAAGGTATCGGACTCGAGGTCAGTTTCGATCGAGACGAGGTCGAATCGTATTTATTTTCCGCCCAAACGATTCCGAATTTTCGCTTCGCCTCCAAAACGGAAACTCCGGTCGGAAAAAAAACGCAATTCGAGAATAAGAGAGAACGTTCCTCGGCTACGGAGAAAAAAAAGCGAAAGCGACACGCGAAGGGCGAGAAAACTCTATCCGAGAGCTTATAAAGAAGTGGAAGAGGATCGGAATCACGCGAAAGCTGCAAAAACGGGAGCAAATTAGGAGACGCGCGAAAGGGGCGAGAAAGATAAGGAAAAAAATGAGAGTTCGATAAGAAGGAACATCGGAAGGAGATAAAGAGCGAATGGAATGTTTCTAACAGTTCCGTCGGAGTGGCGAGAAGGGAAGATCTCATAAGGAGATTGCGGCGAGGAAAGGATGGAGAGATGGCTTTTTATAGTGATCGACAGAGGGAAGAGTGAGGGAGAGGTGGGAGGAGAAAGAGGGGAGGCAGAAACAGCTGATATCCGGCGGAGATGGGCAAGATAAGCGGCGGTTGCGGACGAAGAAAGGGAGAGGCGCGCGGGAGAGATCGTGAAGAGAGAGAGAGAGGGAGAGATGGGAGGGAAGAGGAGAGGAGGAGGACGGAGGAGGTCTATTGATCTACCGTCACCACCCCTGGCTGCCTTACCCACTCGCGGAGACCCACCCGAGGCCACACCCCCTTACTCCCTCCTCCCCCCCCCCCTTCCCCGCCGACCCCTGACACTCTCCTCCCCCGCCGACCGACTTTGGACTCGCCCAGGCAGACCAGATGGCCGACAACCGACACTCCTGCGAGGAAGGCCTACTCCTTCCCCCACCAACGCCCCCCCCCCTCTCCCCCATACACACAAACACTACTCCACCCACCCTGGCTAGAACTCGCGGTTCGAGGGATAGAGGAGAGGAACACGCGCGCCCTCGAAGGCCTCGGCAATAAAGAGATACGACTCGAGGCATGGAAAAAGTAGAGAAAATGGAAATACCTATCACCATAGTTAAGTAATGAGTATTGCACAAACATTAATTAACTATCGACAGTAAAATCTCCTTGTAACGTACCTCGGAATATAGTATTTTTCATCTCTACGTACTTTTTATTAATCCCCGTCGAATACTCCATATAAAGAACGTCAAAATATTTCATAATAACTTATTTTACTAAGTAGCTTTCGTTATCAAGTAAAAATTTATGTGGCCCCGACAACTCAAATTCTTTGCTGTAACGTATTAGTCAAAAATTACATTGGACGGAGAATAATTGATAGCGTAAGGGAAATTTTAACCCTCTTTTCATAAAACATTTGCGTAAAACTCGATGAAGGAAGTGTCCGCATTTCGCGGAAAGTGCTGATACAATGCGATAACTTTTTTATGTTTATCCATCCCGCTGCGTACTTAGTAAACGTTTTCTGTATAAGGCACTTTCAGTACAACGTCGGCTCACGGTCCTCGGACATATGAAGAAATTCCACTGCATTAGACTCAAGTCACAATTTGAATGAAATAGATAAATAGATTTCGAATAGTAGGCAACGAGTTTTGTTATGGTTTGAAAGTATTAGGGCTGTAAACATGCGATTAGTTTTAGAATTCAATTTTATTCGTCAATTTTTGGGAGTTGGGCTCTCTTAGCAGCGCAGCAACTTAGAAAAATATATTTAACAATTTTTAAAAAATGTGGTTTAACTACTTCAGAGAAATTATTGTGTAAAACTGTAAAAACGAGAGCAAGTTTAAAAAACTGGCGACCCTTCAACTCTTAAAAATAAAAATGTATTGCATCAATGCATTGTGACTGGAAAGAGCAAGCGACGCTAAGAAATACGTGTCTAAGAAATTGCCTATTTAACAAGCTATTAAAGTTAACGTGAAGTCCAAGATATCGATACAGAATGAAACTCAAAAATCAATGACGCAAAAAATTGTCATTAATAAACGTCAGTTCGTTACTAAATACAAAACCGAGGCTTAAAAGACTCCAATAAAATAAAGACGCTAGGGTCAGATCAAAGGGCAACAG
Organism: Uropetala carovei; assembly: GCA_036926305.1. Classification (NCBI taxonomy): domain Eukaryota; kingdom Metazoa; phylum Arthropoda; class Insecta; order Odonata; family Petaluridae; genus Uropetala; species Uropetala carovei. The sequence continues at coordinate 3,176,415 of JAXCHB010000056.1, forward strand.
TCGCCATAACGCTTCCAAAGGATTCGTGAGTGAAAACCAACGGACAAAATCATCGCCTCGGAACTGCGCACATCGACATCACCGATTCCCCTCAACTGTTGCATTGAATTAAAAAGTGCGTTTTGGGCTCAACAGAGTGCGTCCGTGAAGGGGAAAGGAAGATGACTCATTAAAAGAGCTGCAGCACCAAAGGCCATCATCATCCGTCGTCAACGCGTCGGGGCTACGGACCGTTCGTTTCCCCTTCCCTCCCCCCCCCCATTCCTTCTTCACCCTTCAAACCCCATCACACACAATTCGCCCCACCATCTCCCTGGGGCGAGAACGGAGGGGGACACTCCAAAACCAGCCCTTTTTGCCAAACTAGCCCCCACCCCACTTCTCCACACAAAATCCCCTTTCGAACTTCCGCAGAAATGAGCCAGCTATAGCGATTGGCCACGACCATTCTCCTACTCCCTTCTCCTCCACCACCCAAAACCTTCACACCCACAGGAAACCTACCCCTTTCCCCCAATTTCTTTCTCGCCCCCTCCCCCTAGCTGCTAATACCCTCCACCCTTCCGACAAAGAAGCATTTCTACTTTTACAACCCTCTCCCACCCCTCTCCCTCTACCGTATACCCCAAATGGAGGGTTCCATGCCAAGTGCAGCCAGCGATAGAGGTCGACCTCATTTCCCTGTCCGTGTCGCCTCCCCGACTTGGCTTCCTCTGTCTTGCCCTTTGCAAAGCCATTTCATATCGCCGACCACGAGAGCGAAAGAGTTATAAGGATGGACTTCGTTTGGACTAATCCCCCCCTCCCCGCTCCTCGAAATTCGGCCAGATTGTGCGTCTTTGGAAAGGGATCTATTTAGAGGGGGGAGAATGGGGGGGGGGGAAGGGGGGTGAAGGGCAGGATGGGGAAGGTGCGAAGCTCTCTTCCTGATTAGAAGGCAAGAAGGATGGAGGGTGGTGTTTTCCAGCAATCCGTGCCAAATGCCCACAGCTACGGTTCGTCGAGTCTCTCGTGAACGAATTTTCTACCGCTTCCAGGAGCGCCGACACACGGCCGAAAAAATAAGAATCCGTTTTATTAAAACTGACGAACGCTTCCCTCCGAAGAATCCGTTAGCGGATGAAAATACGTTCTCATACGGGTCATATTATGTTACTTCCACTGCGCAATGGATATCAACAGAAATTTACGAATATAATTTTTAATCTCGCGCTATTTTTCAAAAAAAACAAACATTTGGAATTTCCTGCAGGGTTTTACGGCTTATTCTATCTCAAAACCCAACACAGGAAATTTACCCAAGTACACACACACACTAATTATAACAGATCACTCTGGCAGTCAGTAAGTGGTGATACCACGTCGCCGAAGTTTCAAATAAGACTAAATGCAGCCCGAATTTTTTATTGAGAAACCGTCATAAAACATTTCCCAAATAAACCACAGAAGACGCTGCGGTTGCAATCAACCCAAATCCGCCGATAGAGCAATGCGCAATGTGATTAAACACCTCGTGTGATAAAAACACGTTGGTCCAGTGCGAACGGCGAGGAAGCGAATTAATTAATAAAGTGACGAGAGAGGAAGTGTGAAATACACGAGAGAAAGGGGAATTGGGGGGAGTAATGGGAGAGGGAAAGGGGGAGGGAATCGCCCGGGAAGTCGGAATCGCGACGAGTCTTCTGTAAGAGAGTGGGAGGTGAATGGGAGGGAGGGAGGAAGGACGGAAGGAGAGTAGAAGAGAGATGAGAGAGAGGACTGGAAGGGATAGGTGCGCCTGGAGCGTGTCTATAAGCGGAAGAGAGAGAGGGCAGAGTTGAGTGGGAGTAGGGAATGGGCGCGGAAGGATGGATGGATGAGAGAAGCAGGAGATAGGAGGGAGAGAGAGAGAGGAGATGGAAAGAGGGGGAGAGAGAGAGAGGGTGGGAAGAGGAAGAGAGAGATGGGAAAATGAAGGGGGAGAAGCACTTGCGACGGAAGATAGAGCTCATCCACGTATGAATGATCTTCAAAACGGGTCGAGGATACTGACGAAAGGCAAGCGAACGGCGGCCGACTGGATGAAGAAGCTAGGAAGTCATCCTCTCTCCGTTTACAAATCCGCCCCGAGACTCGCTATCTCATGCCGTTTCCCTTTCATCTCGCATTATCTACACGAACGATAACATCACACGTTAGAAGAATGAACAGACAAAGTAAAATCCGGTAGCCTTCCACCGCTTGTTTTACGAATTTGAAATTTTACTCTTTCTTTTACATCTCGCGATATAAAAACGACATATCCAATGCGGAAAGCCATTATAGTACGAATGAATCTTTAAAAAATACTTTTCCGGTGAACTGAAATAAAACTTTACCCACAACTTAACCGAAGCATTCGAATCGACATAACTAAGAATTCTTAACACTACCGAGTCGATAAATAAAACGGCGTATATGCAGAAATATCTGTGGAAATAAAATATAAGAATCCGAAACTATAATAAATGGATGCAGTGGACGTTGTTCGCCGGCCATGGAGTTCGGGTGCAGATAAGAGCACGCCGAGATAGATATAAGACTCGACAAGGATATAGGAACAACAGAGCGCTATCAATGTGTAAAAAAGGGAGTAAACACACTACGCCTGCCATGGAGACACATTCGCAGAATTACTACGATAACAATGTTTAACGTAACGGGGGAATGATCCTTCCCGCTATGAAAAGATTAGGCGCCTTTTTGTAGCGAGAGGCTTAGGTCAATACAAGATATATCGCGTCGGTTTCGAGATACGAGCTTGAATCAATGTTCCAATCGCGATACGAAATCTAATTAAGAGCAAAAAATCTCGGAAGCGATTAATTTCCTTAAGGAAGAAACGAGATGGAGGAGGTTAAAATAAAATTTAGTCTTGGGAGAAAAGTTAAATTTTATAAAAAACTCAAATTAGAAATTACGACATTATAGCAAAATGTTGAGGATATGCAAATAATAGCGAAATTCAATTCATAAATCGTGCCACAGGAAATCTTTAATTTCGGGGGCGCAATTCATTTCACATAAGTTGCATGGTAAGCGATGACGAAGAATACAACGCGAGATAAAGCTGGAATTTCGAGGATTTCAGAATTTAAATGACAAAAAAATCCCAAAAATCAACACAAAACAACTTTCAGAAAAAAACTACGTTTTCTACAAAAGAATTATAATATTGACTCCAAGGCAAATCTTGTTAAGTCACATGTACAGGTTGACAGATGGCATTTTCTATAAAAACGTTAATTTTTCCAAAAGAAATAAATTTCCATTAAAACTGTATCAATTTCAAAGGTAAAAGTGCAACCAGATAATAAAAGCAATACTGCTAGTTTCTTTTTCGTACATGATGGATTCCACAAAATAAACTCAACAATCACAACTTTTCAGGACGGTATAAAACAAGAAACGTTTAGTTGCAAAACGTATCCATATCTACAATAAATCCCAATAAAATTGTCGGAATAACTTAGGTTCAAGGCTCGTTAAAAAGCTTATAATAAACAATCAATAAACATTTTCAGTGGCATTTATTTGTTATAAACTGAAAAACCCGAGCCAAGGTCGATTTGAGATGCATCACGAAGGACCGCAAATACAGAGAGAAAGAAATGAGAGTATTGGGGAAGAGTCTTAAACGTCCGTCCGGAATATTAATCCACCGTTGCCTAACTCGTCGTCTACGTGATGAACGACAGAGTCGGCCCCGGAGGCACCCGCACCAACTGCTCTATACTTACATATAGGACTCCGGGCTGGATTCCACCGTCCTCACATCTCCCGAGAGAAGGATATTGTTTATGCGTAAGGACCTTTTTTCCATTTCTTTCCCTGGCGGTGGTAACTAGCAGGGAGAAGCGAGGCGCCTTCTCTCCGCCTCCCCACCCCCCCCCCCACCCTCCTCCTCATCCCCAGGCCGCCGTCTGGCGCCGAGCCAGGGACGCGGCCTCCTCCGCCCGGCGACAATCTCATCCCCTTCGTCCACACACACACACGAGAACACACATACGCACGAGAGAGAGAGAGAGAGAGAGAGATAATGCACGACGACCCCCTTCCACTTCGCAGGCGCACGCATCATCTCTCTCGCCTTCACACGATTCGATATCTCGAAATGCCATTGCCAGCGACCGAAATGTATCCGGGAATTAGGGCGTCGCTACTAATGCGGGGAATGGAAAATTTGGAAGGGGATGAATTCGTGCGTTTGGAGCGAATTTCGTTTGCGCACGCACGCACGCACCCAGATGGAGTTTAGGGTGACGTGCTCGGATCCTTTGACCAAATTGTTTACGCGCCCTGCATAGAATTTTTAAAAATACCCCAATCCATTAGATTCCTATTTCATCTATAATTCCACGGGAAAAAGTCTAAGAATCCCTCGGCGTTAAATATACGCGATGAAATCTTTAACTATAATAAAGTGGTTTTACTAATTCTTTTTGGAATAACTGGATCTTTAACTTCTCATACACCATCTTATAGAACTTCGCATGTGGCCTTTCCTCGACCTCAACCCATTGCAAAAATTTCTGAATAAAAAACCCTAGATTTTCAAAATTAATTATTATATCGAAAAGGAGAAAATATTTTCCCCCGTTAAATGGCGATACGAAACGTTTTCTGAATTGTTTACCTAATCGAGTTTGACCCGCCTACTCGACACTTTTCTCGAACAATTAAAAGTTTTCAACGATAACAAAATCGGCTACGTTTTACCGAAGTTTCTACAATTTAACATATTCTCTGCGGTCAAAAGTTACAAACGAGAAAACTCAACTTACCAATAAATTAAAAATTACTTTGAACTACTCTACATGTTTATATAAATTAAAAATAAAATGTAACTATGGACGTAGTTATGGCTTCAGAAACAAGTTTACGTGCGCTGCGCCTGATTATTTAAGTTCGACCTTTACGGATAATTCGCAAGACCAACGTTTCTCAAAATGGGTACCAAGGCACGCTGAGGTGCAACAGCTGCAGGTTGATGGAGCCGCGAATAACTATTTTAAAAGATAAATCAACGATTTGATCATTTGGGGAATATATTTTTCTGTAATAAATTGATAATTATGTACTACCAGCACATAAACACGATCAAATCTTTTGATACCCGTACACGGCCTTATTTTACGACGGGAGTGCCGCGAAATTATATTTATCTTTGGTGTCGCCTCTACAAAAATCTTGGTCACTAATAAGCACCAGCGTGCGACAGTAAAAATTATCAATAAGTAACGGCTATATTTATCAGCAATGCTCTTTCTCTTAAGAAGCGGCATCCACGTCGACAAAACGCCGAGAGATACAAGAGCTACAATATAATCGAAGCGGAGAGTGACGCAACGATTAACCATTGCCACGCGCCCAAGTGGCCTTCAGGTGTTGACGTGAATGTGGACGCGTGGATCTCCACCGAAATGCTTTATGCGCTATGCAAGGTCGCTCTCCAACAGGCGATAACGACGGCGTCCCGAAAGGTGAGGTGTGCGAACGAATTTCCAAACATTCGTCGAGGCCAAGGACTCTGGCAATGGACTTGAATCTGGCCACACGAAAACTCCGGCCCTCCCACGCTCTGCCGGCCCCCGCGATCCAGCCGGGTAGAGAGAGCCATTCATGACGGCCAAGTCCACGGTTCCCTTGGGTCTCCAAGTACGAAATTGAGCGAACGATGAAAATCAGATTGAAGGCGGCGGACTTGACCTTAATAGTTACTCAAGCTTAGATGTTTTCAATAATAAATGAAACCGCAACAATAGCTTTATCTACCTTCTTTATAAAACAACATTAAACTATATTCGTCTACGCTATTTCTCGTCGAAAAAATCTCAAGTTCGAGTATTATTTCGCAAAAACTCTCGATACAGAACAACAATCGCCCGTTCAGACGCCTGAAAGTTCACGAGTTTACTCTTAATGGGACTTGATCAAATTCACCGTTATCCGACGAAAGTAACGTCGCCTCCCAGTTCCTTCTAAATATGTAAGACCATTTTTGGCGATCGCGGACGCTAGCAAGTGTCAGTTCCTTATTACCATAAATAAATTACAAATTATCTTCAAAGGTGTACTGCTCTCGTAATAAATCAAATCAAATAAAATCGATAAATTTTAGGAACGTCTACGGAAGGGTTGTTATGCGCTAATGTAAACGAATCGGCGACTTCTAAAGATCTCCGCGAGAGGTACACAAGATGAGACAAACGCTCGCGCCGCCGACAGTCTATCGGGGATTCCCTCAGCAGCGGTCCCTAAGTCCCAAAACAGGTTCCCACGAAAAACGAGAGGATGACGATGGAAGCGCCGCTATGCGACGACGGCAGAGATGGAAAACTACGGTCGAAGGAGAACGAGGATGAAGAACGAAAGTGGTACGGTGAGATAAACAGGTGGTGTGGTGCCCCTGCTACGGCTCCAATGGATCGCGAGGGAATAATGGTTACCGTGCACCTTCGATGCAATCCCTCTCTATAACGCAATGTATGAAAGAGAAAGTTCCACAAGGTCCCTAAAGCTACGTATTCGCAGCCTCGGTAAAGTGTGGTAATTATTCGTTTCATTGTTCTGGACTCCAACTTCGATGAAATGATAGGGTTAGCAACGCAAATTATATTCGAGCAATATTTTCTGATCTCGTCGTTTAAATATGTATAACGTTACAAATGTATGTACAAGATAAAGAGTTTCGAAATGAATCGGGAGTACGCTACAGTACTTCAAAACAATGGTGCAAATGATCACTAACTTGACGAAACATTGGGCAGATTTATACAAAATAAATAATTGATTTTTCTATTAAAAATCTATCCCGGCATTATCCTCATGGAAAATATAAGAGCTTAACGCACAACCTATTCGAACATTTTTGAAAAAGTGACGGGAACGAAATGATGCGGTTAGATAAATGCTTTTATCGTCAATTGCCTTGCTATTGCAAGTTTATGGATATTCTGGTAAGCAGATTATTTTCTTGTTGCACTGTATTTCGCAGGATCATGGGACAAAAAGTATGAAAAACACTTCGGTAGAACATACATTCAATCCTACCACACATCTTCAAGTTTTCAAAAATAAACTTTAACGTATACATTAAAAAATTCAATAGTGGTTTCATTAATGTTGATAGATTAACGATATTTATTTTTCGACAATGGTGTCGTGTTCAATATCATGATTTACCCATGCATTTAAAAAGCGAACAATACTCCAGCCAAGTAAATCAATTTAAAGATTATGACTACAGAAAAAAATTTCTAAGCGACCAAAAATGGAATTTCTTGAGGATTGGAATGTTAAAAGAAGCGGCGAATCGATGTTTTTTTAAACAGACGACAACTTAATTCGACTGGCTCAATTTAAGTCTGGAAACCTGCTGCGACACAGAAAACCAGTGCCTTAAACCAATATGTCATTACGTATGCATAGGCGCCTATGGAATTTACATCAACATCGGACATCTCCGAGGTTCTAAAAGTGTCTCATAAATATATTTTCAAAGCAACCTTGAAAATAAACAAATGTGCCGACGTATCCGAACACATGCCCGAATCACAAAGCAATATTTGCGTTAAAGGGAGGAAAAGTTTACACCAACTTACACGAGTTTAATAACAGAGAACATATATAAGAGGAAATATCGCAGGCCATAGACGTCGCCCTTAGGAATCCTTTCCAGAAGCTTCTTCCCTCCAGTAATGCTTCCGTTAAAACAAAGTCATAAGACTCGAACGAAATTTCACAACACGCAAATATAAATCAAAATGTCTGGAAACGCACTATACATACCTCACGCCATCGACACCTACGATTAAGAAATATTCGCTTGTGATATAACAGTTTAATGAGGAAAAGAAAGATTTAACTGCATCATTCTCCAATCAACCCTCGTACAAAACAAATCAACCGAGGGTATTATGCAAAATAACCGAAGCGCAAAAGGTTTGTCTGCTCAGCCACCTGGAAAATAAAACAAAGACCCTATGATCCTAAAAAAACCGTTGAAAAATCGTCCATAATTAGACTATGTGGCGGCCAACCGTCCCTCGGGACCAAGCGGCCGCCAAAGTGACGAAGCCAAAATCTTTTCGAGTATCGCTTACATGGAGAAGGGGATCGGTGGGGAGGGAGGGAGAGAGTGAAAGGGGCGAGGGGGGCGGAGAAAGAATAGAGGCAAGGGAGCCGAGAGAAGATGGGGGCAGAAGAATAGATAGGAGGGGGCGTCGAAAGCGTCAGATGAGGCGGACGCCCTGTCATTGGAAGGGTTGAACCCAGCCAGCCTGCCTTATTGGAGTCTGCAGGCCCCCTGAGGGACGGAAGGGGTGGGGAAGCACGCGAGGAGAGGGGCAGAGAGGGACCCTCCTCTTTATACGCACAGGGACACACTCGGAGATTAGGACGGAAAACGTCCTCGCGTTACACTTTACGGAGTGTACGATTCCAGTTTCCATCCATTGCATTCCAAGCATCGGGGTTCCGATATGGAGGAAAAAAACTCTAATTTCGATCGTAAAGAATTAAACGGTTAAAAACGTCTAATCTTTTAAGCTAACGAATAAAGAACGCCCGCTTCCACACTCGAATTTCTTCTTGCTTCGATCGCTTTTTGCATCACTTGGTCCGAAGAGAGGAAGAGGGTAATGGGGTGGGTCCGAATGGGATCTGTCGTTCTGCTCATGGTTGTAGGGGGAAGGGGGGAGAGTGAGGGAAGATGGGGAGGGGCGAGAAATAAATAAAGGGGAGGTGCGGGGCGATGGATTCGTCAGAGTAGTGACGAGGAGGGGGGGAAGGAGCTTATGAGCGAGAGGAGAACAGGTTTACTGGAAGTGGACGAGGGCAGCGTTGCTTTCAAATGGAAATTGAAGTGGACACAATGAGACCTAATAAAAACTTGAACATTGGCAGAAGTTTACAAAATGTAAAAAAAAAAATCGCGAAAAAAAATGGATCGCACCCAAATGAGTGTTTTAGGAGTTAGAATCGCCTCTACTCAAAGCGGATCAGGAATATGCAGGTCTTCCGCGCTTTTCCCAAATATGATCGAAATAGGGATGTAACTTACATCAAACGTGAAATGCTGAGAAAATGATACGACCGAATAAATATCCCATCGACTAAGGAAATGGAACTAAATTTTCAGTAAATTTCGCAAATCCGGAAGAAGTTCTCCAACGTTATATAACGACACTACAAGCATTAAAGACACGGTTTTTTCGTTAAATCGAAATTAGGAACTAATACAAAATATAAATTGGAAAACAACACAACTTGACAAACAGTGCATTTTAAATGATCAAGAAAAAGTTTTAATAAGAATAATAAGGCGAGAATACCGAATATACTTCCGAGAGCGTAGTTTTTTTATGAAATCATATTCCATTACCCACAGAACTCGCAACTTGCTTAGAAATAATAAAAGTTATTAAAAACAAACACGTTCAGAACTACATACTCTGAGAAAAGAAATGAAGTGTAAATTGGGAAATGCGATATTAAAAAGAGCGAACATTATATTGTTGCATGATAAAAGGCCGGCTAAAATTAAGTTGTTAAAACAGAAAAATCACGCAATGCGCGAGAATTAATTTACGGGACCGAGTTTATAGATCTGAACCTAAGTTTTATTTCAACACTACTACAAAAATCTGTAAGTAAAAGGTGAAAAAAAAATTCTGCACTCTTCACTAAAAAAATATTGAACCACGTAGGAAACGCAGTAATAAGAACCACAAACGTATTTCGAACGACGATAAAAGTAATATATTCACAATAGAAAAATAGAGAGACCATTAAAAAGGCAATATACTCATGTGATCTAGTGATTCAGACAACTCTTCTAGGTACTAGCAAATACGAATTGAGGAATGTGAACCAGAAATTACAAGGGCCATCCCTATCAACGAATCCCTTCAAAGGTTAATATGGGATGAGGCGGTAAAACATATATTATAATGGTAATGCTATTGAGAGGCAAAAACCTGTCAGGCAGTCATTTCCAGCGGTTCTCAAAATAAGAACCGAATACCAGTTTTACGTTTTTCTTTTATGTTTTTGGTCGAGGTTAGAAATATCTTGGCGGCCACCAAAAGACCAAACGTCCGGAAATCCTAAATAGAGCGCAACTTTTGAGGAGCATCCACGAGATGAATCCTTGGCTTCCGAGCACCCAAAGGAAATCTACCGAAAGGAGAAATCCAGCTCCGTGGATCCTCCCGGAGGATTTAAATCGGTAAGAAGGAAGTTAGCCTAACCGGAATGCGAAGGGGGAGAAAGAGACGAAGGGGAGAAAATGTAGAACCTCACTCTAAGGCGAGCTATCTACACGACCATTGGTCGTCTCGCGTAAAGGTATTCAACTCCTTCGACCCACCACACGAGAAGCTCGAGTCACGTGGTCTCTATCTCGCCCACCTCCAGCGCTGAGGCGGGGAGAGAGGGAATCACACGACCCTCGAGGGAGTAGTAGCAGGTTTATGTGTGCCTAGGATAGCCCCCGCAACGCCACCTGCGTGAGAAAAAAAGGCGAGAAGACGAAACGAAAGCCAGTACATTCCTCGCGAATAAGGACGTGGCCTATCAAAGGGTGAAGATTTCGGCGGAAGGAGGAGAGAGAGAATATCCTGGCCGCTGTTAGGAGTTATTCCCCTGTCCCATCCAGACGGGACGAGAGATGAGCAGAGAGCGGCGAGGGGAACGGAGGACGCGACGTCACAACTGATGCACGGCTATGTTGCCAAATCTCTCCACGGAGTTCCCGCTTGAAAGAACGCCTGGGAAGGTTTTAAAGTTTTTTTTCCTCTGATAGACGGGGCGGATATTTAAAAATCACAACTATTTTCAGCCTTCGCCTCTCGCCGAAATAGCTCCGAGCACGTGTATCACGCTGAAAAATATGAAATGTTCCAGAACGATAACCGCTTCCCTTATAAAAACCAGCTGCTGCTCAATTATATATAATTGTTGGTTTAATAATACTATTTCACGATTACAATTTATAATCACATTAACCAATAAAATATGGCACGAAAGAACACGACTTTCTTCATTAATCTATCCAACTTCGAATACCTAAGTAGTAACGACGAAATTCGTATTTCCACAAGTCTTCAGTGTCAGCGAATCGTGAACAAGACATCCAAGAATGGCATATCAAACAAATCTTTTATTTGATATTTCTCCAAAGATAATTTACTTTTATATTGATTACACGAATGGCGAACAGACAAAAACTAACGTTTGTTAACTGCCCGGTCAATAAAGCACTTTCTTATGACATAAACAGCACGAATACTTTTCTGAATAATAAAACATTCATATAATTACTATGTATATGAAATGTCAAAAGTCTTCCACGCTGATGATTGAAAATTAACTATATTTTAACCATGGAACGAGCCACCAATTCTCTTTCCCGATATCCCTCTTACTTCATGTGGTTTGTTTGCGATGCAATACTCCTGCAACTTCTACAACTACATCGAAGCATTCCCTTTTAACGATCAACTGCTTCAATCAATTCCTCACTTTCATTTGGACATCCCGAGATATTAAAAACTCTTTCGATAAGTGCACGTTATATAACTTCATTTCATGCCAAATACGACAGCGCAAATTATTAGTGCAATAGAAGACAGCCATTATTGTTTATAATATATCAAACGAAGCTGAATACGTTGTCGGAGTTACTCGTACTTCCATTGCCTCGATTTTCGCTCACTCACTACGGCGATCATCAACGATAGCTAAAGATTACACGACTCGACATTACCTAACACGTCAAATGAACAAAAAACAAATGGAAGTCGGTGTGTCGATGGCGGACGTGAGGGCAACGTAAGATGGCGGACGGAGGGTAGGAAGGCGAGCAAAGGCTACGAGGGGGAGAGAGTTAGCGAGGGTACGTAAGTGGAAAAGGAGGCAAGGAGAAAGGCAGGGGAAAAAGATCTCGGGAGATATGTAGAAGAGAAGCCAGAGGACCCGAATTCATTATTGTACATAGTCGCGCGTAAAAATACAACGGTCCAAATGGAAGAGATGAGCACGCAAGACGTAATAAAACCCTTTTAAATCGAGCAACCATATGAAAGGCGAGGAAAATTAAGGACGTAGGATAGAAATTGAAAAAATACGACTGTGTGCTTGATAAATACAGAACTATTTTATCAATTAACAGAAAACAATAAAAAATAGCTACAATTAGGTACTTGGCGAAAACGAAAATTTTTATGGTACACGGAATTGAGGAAAAGTGAATGACGCAAGTAGATCGCGGTGCGAGCATTTGAACGTTAAATCACATAATGATTATTGTTAGACAATTTAACACGCACAATGGACTGTTTTTGGGAATTATTTACCTAGTTTTTGACAAACAATTTTGATCGCTTTACAAGTAAATATCACAGGAAGCGATACACATTATATATGCGACATTCATTTGGAAAATACTAAATCTTAGGAAGGAACAATCAAGGAAGACGGCAATAAAATACTCTTATTACATAATGAGACAAGCGTCGATCGAAAAATACATGTATCCATCGGTAGAAATATATAATAAATCGTTCAGTAAATTCCTGACTCAGACGTAAAATATAAAAACAGCGTCATCGTGAGTCAATTTCATTTGTGACGCACAGCGGGAAAAATAAGCGAATCAGTCCATAAAATGCGTAAATCGGTGAAAAGGGCGAAAATAACGTCATGACCGCGAAAAGGGAAATTTCGTTCGGGTAAGTTTCGTGACGTATTCTTAGTTTGATATGACACCGATTCATACGAGGAAATGCACCCGGCTCCAGATTTTCCCCGCACAACAGTCCCACTTCTGGGTATTGAGGAAGTTGTGACAGATGAATTAAGAGAGAGATAGAGAGAGGCCTTGGGCTAAACGGTGTCCCATGCGGTCTGCCATCTTACTCACTCGCATTTCGGCCGACTTCCAGGAAACCGCGCAGCAATCCTAACAGGACGCCACCGGAATGAGTACATACTTCCAACACACATAACAGCACACGCATCACGGTCGTACTTCAAAAACTAAGAGCGTTGCGGCAGTTAAACTCAAAGCACTGATCGCAGTTTACATTAAAATGGTAAAAAAAAGGATACATCGTCCATTCGCGAGATTCGTCTACAGATAGGAAAACTCAGGAGTCAAAAGACCGATCTTCGGAAGGAGAGGAGGGTGGAACATTCTCATTCCTTTCAAAATGATACAAATTAAAAGGGTTCGAAAAGCCAAAGTCACGGAGGCTGACTTTCTCCATTAACAAACGGAAGAGAAAATGGAGCCGAGCAAATAACTATAGAGCCGGTAAGAAATCGATACCCGAGAACATGCATTTTAAGGAGAATGCTAAAAGGACGGAAAAGCTGATCCCAATCGAACATACGGGAGAGAGCAAATATTTTATGGCCCAAAAGAATTCTAAAATAAAATAAAATTAAATCGAAATAAAAACCCACGCGAAGTGAACTTTAACCGCATAAAATGGCTAACTAAAAGCGAATTGATTATTATTTTCTCTGTCAAAGAATTCCCAATGCGCCCATAAAGACTCACTCGTTCACATTCAACTTTTTCATTACAGATCATTAAAGTTAAAGAATAAAAGCTCGCAGCCTTGTGAGCGATGATAACCGATTGATATAAACGCGTGACCCAGAGATTTTGCCGAGCGAAAAGCCGAATAATCGCAACAATAAAATATTACCAAGAAAGTAAAAGTCTACTGGAAATTTTTCGAAATTCGTGGAACGACACATGTTAAAAGAGTCCGTTGAAAAATGAACGCGTCGTCCGAACTCCGTCTGAACGTACGTGTATGTACCCTCTTCATCGCATCGCCCGTACGCCAACCCAACCTCTCTCTCGGTTCCGCAACGTTTCTCCTCCCCCTCCTCCCCAATTACTCCCTCCCCCTCCTCTATTTCCCTCCCTCCCCCTCGGACGCCCCCATACCAACCAACCTGCCAGCGAGACCACTTGAGCCGTCGGGGGCGGGCAATGACCCATTAACATTGAACTCTCCCTCCGCCAGGCACCGAAACCCAGCACCGCTAGATTGGGCCAAACTTTCGCCTGCTGTCTGCCGAATGCGTGGCGGAGGGGGTCGTCTTTTTGGACGCGTCCCCGGACATGCTCGATAAAAAAAGACAGACGGTAAAAAAGAAGAAGAAAATAATTCTCGATTTCGCATTCACGCAGACCTCTCGGCCGAAAACGAAGAACCCGATACTCACCGATCGATTAATTTAGGCGAAATTCTCCTAAAGAGGATTTTCACCGACGACTGCGAATGAAATTCATGAACATCGCAGGTTTCGAAATTTTTAGTAAAACAATGCGTATTACGAAAATGCCCTAAAATATATTTATAGTTTACGCACACAAACGACAAAGATAACCGGAAGAAAGAGATATGTCGCACGCGATCCAAATTATGCACACTTATTTAGAAAAATGAATCGGCTCACAGTCGTACCGCCGATGCAAAAAAATCATTCTCGAGAAATACTTTTTTGAGTAAAAGAAAAACATCGAAAAACTCGCAAGTTTACAGTAAGATACAGCAAAGAAAACCGCCATGTAACGATTAGAGCCTGGGACATTATCACAGCGAGGCAATTACACTGTCTATTCCTCCATCATCGAATCGTACGCTGTCAAAACCAGCGATTCTTGACGTACGTAAAGATCTCACACTGTCAGTCCCACTGAAACTCTTATCGCAAACATCCGCTGTACTAAAAAACAAGACGTAACCAAGGTCATTGACACTTGGTGAAAGAAGAAACATAATCGGCAGATGCGGAAGCGAGAAAATACCAAAAAAACCTACGACGGATTTTAACGCTAACTCAATGTTTCTGAGCGAGTGAATATACACACACAAATCTCACGGAAAACGCCACATAAGATCTGTTGAGGCGTTCTTTTATAATGAGCAACCATTACATGGCTTATGGAGAATTCTGACTCTTCAGTTTAATACAACAACAAACACTTTCACATGATTCTTCGCCCTATCCGCCGCTACATGTTTTAGATATACACGAAAATGACAATGTTAAAAACTGGTTCTATGAAACGAGCCTCTCAGTCACATCAGAGAAAAAACTACATATAACGCAAAGCCACTTAAATGTTGGACCGAAAACAAACGAGCTACAAACCCACCAGGGATGAGAAACCAACTCAAATTAATGGCAGTGAATAATGACACGCCCAACCCAACCAATCTGACACTCCGAAACACATGCCCACCCCGATCGCCCACGCTTACAACGCCCTCGCACACTTTGTACACGGTACCACCCCCGCGACAATGCCCACGGCCCCGAACCCTTGCTACGCTCCCCCGAGTGGACGGCAGGGTCTTCCACGATGTTAAACCTATTCGCATGTCATTTGTTTTTAATACCCACGCTAAATGCGGCTCTCAGGAGCAAAAGGGAGCGAACTCGGTAACCGTGATTTATCGGCAGATAAGGGGAGGTGCGACGGAGAGGGGGAAGGGTGGCGGGTGAAGGGGGGTGGGGAGGAGGGTGCCAACAGGTTATAGCATTGCTGGACACAGCTCAACCGCAATCGTTCATAAGAATTAAAAGAGGGATCCGCGTTTTACGCCTCACGTGTAAGGGGAGGAAGCAAGGCGAGGAGGTCTGGTCTGGATACTCTCTATCTATCAGCCTCATTGACTCTACGGACGAGATTATCCCATAACCCACCAAATTAAACCGAAACCATCAATAACGAGCACAGCAAGATTATAGAAAGGTTCAAATATTTTCTCGCGTCATTATCGCTCCTTTACAGAGAAAATCCAATGTCAGCCTAAGGAGAAATTATTATCTTACATTAATGCGAAAAATATGCGAATGCACAAACCTTTTATTAGACCTAAACTTCTTCTTAAGTTACTGAAAATATAAAACGGTCGGCTCCGAGAAGAACGTAAAAGCAAACAGCGGATATCAGCGTAACTCGCGGATAAGTATCTTCCCTACTCTCATCATATTCCACGAGGATGACAACTTAAAACTATTCACTCGACAATTTTAACTCTATAATTTAAATATATTAACCTTTCTCTCCAAGAAATACTGCATAATGACGCTTCTGCATGTAAACATGAAAAATTATCGGTGAAATAGAATCTAAAATGTCATCTTTTTAAACCCTTCACGAGATGAAAACATAAATGACGCAGGCAATCCGCGCAAATATATTGCACTGGTGGCGTGGGACATGCAAGCGAAGAGAATCGACACGTGTGTGGTTACAGAGGTTTACCGACGTAAGGCAATTGCCACATTCCCGTCCACAGCGATTTAATATGCGTAAAATAACCTCGAAGATAAGGATTTATATGGCAGGTCGTGACTTCAACTCTCTCCCTCACGGCCTACACAACCCCTGCACACACATATACCGCTCGTCAAAGGAAAAAATTAGCGTTGCGCCAACGCAAGGAGAGGTCGACCAATCCCTTAAAACCCAATAGCACCCGATCGAGCAGCTCGATCGGCTAAATATACGGCCGATAAAAACAACGAAACGTCGTAGAGTGATAAATACACTTAGAGTGATAATGAAGCAATAAATCGGTCAAGAATTAAAACAGAGAATTTTAACTTTCATCGTTGAAAAAAGAAGTAGAACCAGAAATTTAAGGTTTTATTATAAACTATCTCAAAATGTGGTTTCTATTCACAAGGTGCTCCATAGAGTGAAAGTGTAAATATTTCCGTAAGAGTAAAATGATAGGTAAATTTCTATATTCAAACCTTAAGCATCAATCACATCACATCGGTTAACAGACAACTAGTGCCATAAACTATGCTACGGCGAAGGTGGAATTTGCGTCGTCGTCAATAGTTGCCGCACAGCTCCCAAACAATATGTCAAAAATATCATTTAGTTTGAATAAATATTTGATACTCCAATACTACAGTAGGTAATTATAACTGGATTGAAATAATGTATTTTCATTACTAAGTGAAAATTATAATCAACGACCCTTTTCTCCCGAAAGGCACTTATTTAAACTTTGCCAGCCAAGTCTTCCCCAGCTACGACTATGAGTTTACATTTACATAAATACCCTGCAAGCCGCTAAAAGCGTTTGGCAGGGGGTGTCACAACACCAAGTGAAGTCTAGCTAATTCCTCTGTTGGATTGTCTTATCGCGTCTGGGAAAAAGGATCGGTAGTATTTCTCTGTTCTAGCGGTAATTTCGAGATATTTTCTCCTGCACTGTGATCTAACATTACGTTCACTAACACCGATGGGGACGACTATGCCGCGTACGTCTTCAACGAATTCGGAACTTTCAAATTTTTCAAATAGTTTCCTTTTGTATTCAATTCTTCTACTCTTCAACGTCTGTTACAAATACTTGCTTTTAAAGTACAGCAATACCCCGCTTAACACGAAGGATAGGTTCCTGAAAAATACGTGTTAAGCGAATTTCGTGTTAAACGGGGCTGATATAATAAAGGAGCCAATGGGATGCGTTCACGGTCCTTCAAAATTACGGAAAAAAACGTATAAATTACTGTAAATACATCACCGGCATCACTAAAACGTTTTGGAGCCATAATTGTATGCAAAATTCCTTCATAATAAGTATAAATTATAAAATATAGAAACTTTTTTAGAGATGATGTGCACAACAACACGCTGAAATTAAAAGATGCTGAACTCTAAACAAAGTTTTAAGATGGACGACAGAGAGTGATTGCTGATTGGCTGAGAGCGTACCCACCTCAAGCCAAGTGCGCTGAGTGGTTGAGATGCTGATGATTAATGTGTAGAAATACTCCAGAGATACGTTTTATTTCATTAGATTTTAGTTATGCAGAGGAATTCGTCACCTCGCAATAGAATTAAGGTGGAAATAAGTAAATGAATAAAAACAGTTACTTTTGGTCAATTTTGACTTAAAGATATAGAATCCCCCCCGGACTCCCTCTAAAACCTATCCTGTACATTTTCCCTCGATTTCGCGTCGCAATACATCTGTATTTAATAGTAATCATCAAACTGTTTTTACATAGTTTATTGCTATCAGATTTAGTGAATAAACGTTATAAAAAATAAATTTATGGATAAAACATTACTTGTACTAAATAAAAATTATCAGAATCGCCCCCCCCCCCCCCCCCGGGAAGTTTCTAGATCCGCCCCTGCCCTGGTATGATGAAGAAACACGATATCGTCCTCATAATATGCCACCATTATTAACTAATTGTTCCTATAAGAGATATGCCAGCCGAAGGCCTCGCTAGATAGAGGAGCCAAGTTGCCGTTCGCCCTTCTAAAGATATTAGCAAGAGCGTTACAATCCTTTTCAATTTACATGCTTACGTCTAAACCTCAAATGGTTCGACATTAGTTCTCTGAAACGACCCCGAGAGAAAAGCGCCCACGTCTTCACTCAAAGAATACTGACTTAATAGCAAACCCAACATAATTACACTCGCTGTCTCGAAGTCTCAAACGCTTAAACCAGGGACGGCAAATCATTTTTGCCTCGCGTGCCAAGAAACTAATGTGAATCATCAGAATTTTTTTTCGCGTGCCACTAGTTTACTCCTTCTTTAAGAGACTTCATATTTTATACATAAAATACAAACTTGTGCGAGCCAAATAAAATCGCGAGTGTGCCATTTCTGGCACGCGTGCCACGTATATGCCATCCCTGGCCTAAACGGAACGAACTTGATGAAATGTTATATCCTACGTTGCAGAAAAGAGAATAAAATACCTCCAAATAACGTATGATCTCCTCTACAATATGCAGTTCCAGTCTGCTTGCAACGGCGAGTACGGCATACTAAGGCCAGCATTCGAGCCGTAATGTGCCAGCCAGCCAGATACCGGCGATTAACAGTTGTTTTCTTCATTTCTAGATCATATCTGGTTCAAATACGGAGAACACATTCGTTAAAATGATCGATCGCATTGCGATCACTGTACAACACGCGTGGTTCGAATCCCTACGCACCCAAAATACTCACAGGAGTTGAGGAACTAAAACAGTCACGACCGATCAATGATTTTGGGTGCGGGCAAACATAATCGTGTACCTCGGAATTTTATATAATAACAGCTGTCGTCCTTTGGTTTGTCGGTTGGTCACGCTATGCAAACGCTAATAACTCGAGAAATAATAATGATAGAAACTCGAAATTTGGTAGGGATGCTTGAGTAACACTTATTCAGAGAATGACGAATTTAAATCGCGAAAAGTTCCTTGGTTCGTCTCCAAGAGAGGCATTTCCATTTCCCATTACTTAACATGTAAAACGCGATTTTTCGATGTGCAGGATTTTATTCATTTGGAAATTAAAATTAGAAGAAATTAACAGACGACCTTCGGATTTGAACCATTTTGAAGAAAAAGTTATAAAGTTTCTTATTCCGTTCGTCTTTTTTCGCCCACAGTTCGAAATATTCCATGTTAAACGTTTAATTTGCATATTTTGTGGAAATCTCGCCATTTTAACGTGATGTTGCTATGTCGACCATTATCATTGTTACTGTATACATCCTTCTGGGAATAAGCGTGCCTTAAGTGCTTCAATACGAGAGAGAGAGAGAGGAAGAAAGGGGAGAGAATGGCGTGTTTTGTGGAAAATAAGTATAAGTATTAACGTAAATATAAAAAATTAAGTATCAACAGTGTCATTTTAGAAAAATTGGAAATAAAAAGCATTCTTAAATTAAATTCTTTGTAAACCATACGTGTTTACGAATTTATATTGTTATTCCTCGAATTAATTTCGTAACAATGACCGAAGTTTGGAAACGAATGTAAATTAAAACTCAATTAAAATTAAAAGGACATTTAAAACTGTTAACAGGCAATTTTCGAAGAAGCAACACTAGATCTTTTAATGAACTGATTTGTTTTTATAAAAGGAATTTTGGTGCTTATTTAATACAGAGTAAGTTCTAAGGCTTATAATCCATTTAAATCTCATAACAGTGGCTATCATAGTTTAAAGAAAGAACTTTATTTATTCACTTTAGAGAATGAATTAATTTTAGGCTACCATTGCCTATTATAAAAGGAGTTACTTTGGAATTTACAGTACGTAAAGTGGAAGTTGTACTGAATTGACTCAAGCATATTTCAAAGCAAAAATCAATTTAAAACAATTGAAAGTTGTTGTTTCGGAAACTGAGAAGTCCAGAGTGGTGAGCGGACGCTAAACGATATTAAGGTACATTTTATTCCAAAATCTATTTAAAGTATTATCAGAGGCAATTGAAGATTGAACCAATTTTTTGGAACAGGAATTCTGCTTATTTAATAAAATTGAAATCCTAATGCTATAATCAATTTAAAACTAATAACAATGGCTATTTTAGTAGAAAGAAAGGTACTATTTTATTCACGGGGAATTTCTGTGAGATTTTAGTTAATTAATTAAAACAGACTTATAATATAGAAATATTCGATGGTTAAAACAGTGCACAATTTTATTCTTTCGATTTTTAGATGTTGCATTGACAAAAATTTGGATTCATTAAACCCGCTGAAATTCAAGGGGCACTTCTGCTAGTTTATAATAAAGGAGTATATAACCCAGTAATGATAAATCCATAATGATATCATAAGTACACATGTAAGGGACGAGTACCCTGGAATCGCAGGGTGGTAAGCTCCCATGTACTGGTTCACTGACCGGTGACACACAAAATATTAAAAAGCTGTACAAGGAGAGGCCATTCCCACGGCTGGATTCGAAGCGACGACCTCACGAATAGCGTGCGAATCTCCCCCCTACCCCTTCACGTGAGGCCGGTTCGGAGAGTTGAGGGGAACGAACCAAGAGGATGGGGGATGCGGTGAAGGAAGGGAGCAACACACCCACGGGGTCGTGACGTCATTCTCAAACACATGACTCCTCCCATCCTTTGTCCGATGGACGGCCATCCCACAGCCGCCTTCTCCAGCCCCTATCTCCCTCCCTCCCACCCTCTCCCTCACCCCCCCCCCCTCCCCTCTCTCTCCTCCCTGCCCATCCAGTCCCCTTCCCTCTCTAACCGCCCATTCTCACATAGCCATCCGACAACACCATTTCCTGACGCCGCCCGAGCACCACGCACATACGCATGGTTCCATCCGATGGATCTCGGAACACACACACACTCCCATCTCTCGGAGAGAAGATGAGGAGAAAGATTGAAGGAAGATGATCGAAGGCTGACGGCGAAGCGATCCAAGGTAGTCATTTAAAGCTCCTTCGAAAGGTACCGTACGATTGAAGGCTGGCTACGTGCACCTATCTAAAGGCATCTATTAATTTATCTACTCATCTATCGCAATATTCTACGAAGTCTCCGAAATAGCTTTTCTTCCTGAGGTTCAAAGCACCCACTGGGCATCATTTTATCTTCGATGAACAAATCGAGACGCCAAGGGGTGGATGTAAAAAGTGCCTTCACTACGATTAACGCTCATTCCCTGCCACCTACTATCCGCTGACTTGAACAATAATACAATGATGAAGATGATAACTCCGGTAGCAACGACACAATTGTACTATAAGAGTATTCACCACGGTTATGATCCAGAGCCTAATGCGTCCGTGAATTACCTTTTTCTTCAATATGGAACTGATAACTACAACGGTTCCACTGAGCTAGTGAAATGGAAAATATTTCTCTGGAAATGAACGGAGCAAGTGCTCATTCACCGACAATCTGACTGTAAGTGGCGTTATCAATAAATAATTAAGCTAATTTCTACGCACGAAAGAGTTGAGAACAACAAATGTGTTAAAATTTATCCCATTGGAACAATATTCCCACCAATGACCGCGAAAATATAGCACTTGACAGTAATTTGAGTCCGTTTAATGAGGAGACTATTATGGACAGCAAACAAGCCTTGGATGATTCTTTGGGCTAAATTGATGCAGCGCATCTCTTACTTCGACAATCAGGCGAATTTCGAAGTAATGAGTGCGTATAAATTCTTCCGAACCACACCCTACTTATCGTTAGAAAACATATCAATTCCATATAAATAACGAGTGTAACTCCTACAAACATTAAACAGCTATATAAGCTCTACGCGGATTGCAATGCTAAGAAACCGTTCATACGCGAAAGAGCACTGAAATTCCTCGAGTGGAGAGTTGATATGGGGAAAAAGAAAAATGGTACATAGGTAAAAATGTCTTCAGTTATAGGTCCTAAACTTGAAATATCACCAGAAAAAGAGCGGAACCACGCGGGGCCGATTGCCCCCAGATGGGTCGACCTCCGCTCTAAAACTCATTCCATTCAAATTCCTAGATTTGGGGTCGGACATCAGGTATTACAAACATAAAAAAGAAAGATGCCGAAAGAGATATCCACCATAAAGGGTCTTCGGGGACGCGGCTGATTCAACGAGGGAAGTTTCTGCATTCCCCCTTCCTCCAGCTCAAGATGGTTTCCCAGACGACACAAAAAGTGTAACGCTAATTGAAATATGATAGGACAAGGGAGGAAGGTGACTGCCTAGGATGGGGAGAAGGGGAAAATGCTGCTTACTGAGTTGGTTTAACAATGTGAGAAGATGCTGACAGTTATTCGATAGGAAATGTTGCCCCGCAGCCAAGAATAAACAAGACTGAAGGCATCTCATAACTTCAATGCGATCAATTACAGGTTACCGTAGTTAAAAAATCACCGCGTTTAGGGAAGAATTTATCCGAAAAGATTCGGAATGATCAAGAAAACGAATTCAGCGAGAGCTAATGAAAACGTAAACATCCGACCATTAAAATATCATTAAACATTTTTTTATGCTGTTAGTAAGATTGCAGTAAAACTAATATAATATAATATAAAATAATACGATGCTACAAGGCCTTTTCACTTCACTTCTAGATGTGAAACGAAAAAAAAACATTGTAAAACCACGTATTGCTAAACAAATTAACAACCGTATAAAAAAATATCGAATCTATTCTCTGTAATCGAATTACGAAACTTATCAATATTATCTAAACAATTATGTTAACTCATACGCAATGGTAGTATACATTCTATAATGAACCCAAACCCGTGTATGAGGGTCGTATAAATTAATCCAGATCCACCTCAGATATGCGACTGCGGAACACCTTATCCGCGCGTGTTGAAGAGATCGCGAGAGCAAAAAATGAAGCGGAGAGAGAGAAAGAGAGAGGAGGGAGGGAGGAAGGAAGGAAGAGAAGAGGGGAGGAAAGAGCGTCGCGTGGGCGTCAGCTGCTCCCTCCTCTCCACGACGCGGCAACACGCACTCTCTCCCCGCCGCCCCTCCACCTCCTTGGGTTTCCGCCCCACACCACTCACCCACTGACGGCAATGACACCGGGCGGGGAAAAAAAATATCTCCGAGATACAGGAGATGAGATGAGTAATACGTTGCGAAGGTGCGGAAAGGGGAAGAAAGGCAACACCTCTCGAAAATTAGAACATCACACTAGTCGCCATCACGCCTCGCACCTCAATTCACCGAATTCTTCCGAAAACGAGATCGTTACCTGGGCGACCGCGTTAGATTATTATTATTATACTTACCAAATGAGTTTCGATATAAAATGCGTCTTCTACACGTCTAAGCATATTGTTAATTGTTCGATACATCCGCGGAAAAGTTCATTTAAGCAACTGTCTCCCGAATAGTTAATTAAATAAAACGACCACCAAAATTACAAGAAATATAAATTTGCTGAACAGTACTTCTTAGACCAAAAAATACAAAAAAAATGTGAAATAGGCAGACAATTTGCCAAAGTTTTTTCCGCCAAGGAAAAATAAACTACTGAATTGGGAGATCAGTCCTTATAAGAGGGGGGGATAGCGTGTCAGGCCCCAAATACAAAAGGTGGAACATTAATGAGACAATTACAACAAATAACTAAGACAAACAGTAACTATCTGCCCCATTACTGATTCTCATATCTGAAAACCGGACACATTACAAGAGTGAAAATTATTTACAAGAGAGAAACCGTATCGCAATAAATGTACAAAATTTCTTAAAGCAATAAGGGGTAAAAACTCGACTAATGTAGGCTATATCCTACCATATTTATTATCGCGGTTGCCTCTCCACACCTTTTATAAATTTCGTCACCAACGCAGTCACGCTTCCCACAAAAGCAAACTTACCACCGCCGACAGAGCCCCGCGTGTATCAGGTAACGATCCGAGAGTGATAAAAAGGGCGAACTTAGCAGCCAAAGGGCGCGGAGTCGGAGGATCGTGCAATGGTCGCTTGCATCTGCTGTTGGGAAGGGAAAGGGAAACCGCGAGGCGAGGCCTCCGGGAAAGGCAAACTCTCTGGAATCGTGGCGGACGGGAGGAGGAGAGGTGAAACGGAGGCGGAGAAAGAGAAGAGGGGAGGGGGAGGAGGAGGTGGTCCGTAATGATGCGGGATTGAGCACCGGAAACATTTTAAGGCCGACTTTCGCAATGTAGTCGTAGGTCGGGAACAGACAGTCACGGAGTGTGATAGCTCCGCGGCACAGTCGGTGTTCGTAAGCAGAAAACCTGGGGCAACTTTCGCCTTCGGCCATTCAAGTGCACGAGGAGAAAAGGGGTCGCGGAGAGGAAGAGAGATACAGAGAGAGAGAGGGAATGCTTCGCTGCAAATATACTCCCAGCGACCGGATTGGAAACGAGGCGTCGAGAACAATGGACAGGCGGAAAAAAGAGGCAGAAGCAATCGGAAAAAACGACGCTTCGCATTTTTCCCACAATGCAGTGCGATGTTCCCTGAATTCCAATCGACGTAACAACGATAAGTGACGATTTACACCGACGTGGGGATCGCCCGGAACAATGTCGCAATAATCGTAATCTCATGACGTGACTTGGAATTTTCATCAGATAGCGTGACTGCGAATGGGCGATAATTCTCTCTACGAAAGGATCCTTATTTTAAGGAAAATGATACGGGAAGAATAAAATTCAGCGGTTTTTGTATTCCAAAGTCAATTTCTTTTCTTTTGGATTCCATCGTATCACGGTGGGCACGGAGTAGTCGTCCACCAGGATCGCTGGCTATAACTTTCAGAGGCGCAACGTCTGAGAAGACGTAAACGCGCCATGGCACGCAAGGGGTGGCCCGTGTAGGCTTAGGTACGCACGGCGCTTATTACCTCAAAGATTATAACAGTTGCAATAAAATGATATCCTTTGATTGCGAACCTTTTAAGTAACCTTTAAAGTTAAGTATATGTAAAGTATTCTACCTCTCGGCTCACCCCACCCTATCTCTCTCAAGGTCCTCTTCCCGCGTCTCTATCCAACATTCGTTTTCTCTTCAAATCCATCTTTTTAGCATCCTCCCTTCTTTGACGTCATCAATAGCTCGCTCAAATTTTGACCCACCCATTCCTTCTGTCTGTAAAACATTAACATTCAGCAAATTACCGCAAATATTAGCATCCGAAATGCCACTAACATTAGCAAAAACTTGAATGCAACGAAGAGCACAACGGCGAAGACGGAAAGAAATAATTATTTTTCAATGCTCAGTATTAAACGTCTATCCGTCACATAATGATGGTGACTAAATTTAAAAAATAACTGATTCAATATACATTATGTGCGGTATAAATACGACGTAAAATTAATCTTCCATTTCCCGCCAAAGTGTATAACTGGTATTGGAAGGGGCTACATAAGCACAATCCCATCGCAGGTGCCACAACTAAACGATTTTTTTACAGTAAAAACCCATCCAGTTGTAATTATACAAGTGCAAAATGTTTTCTTCACCCATGTCTAACTCAAATTTCCTATTTAAAAGCTACAAGTTATAAACTTCGAGTCAAACAAAGAAGAAATTTCTGATTTGTTAAGAGATACAAAAGCATGATTAAAAGTAACTAAAATGACACATCTTGATAAATTCTTACTGCTTTCCCAAATGCTTACAGCAGTAATTACTGTATATCGAATATTCAGGTAACTTGCAGGAAACCAATGATAAATATAAGTACTTCAAGATTAAGAAAAACTCAAAATACCTCTAAAAATATATTCCGAAAATAAAACGATAATATATTACACAATTAAGTTTCTTGTTGGTCTTTAAAATCGAATCCCATTTTCAAAATGTTGATTTTTCCAAGACGTGAAATCTTCATTGCAATTCAAGACAACTCTGACACACACCTCTTAGCGTACGAAGAGGCTACTTACTACGCGACCTAGGGTCATTCGCTCTAGACACGATAACCCCGTCGCAAGAAAACGATAGGAAGTACAAGACAAAGGAACTTGGGTCCGCATGCGTGGTTGCCAAACGGCATCGCCGGGGGATTTACGGAATGCTCCTGGCGCCGCATCAAGGACACTTGGGGATGGAAGGGTTCGACCACCGGTTGGGGGCATTGACAGCCGCCCGCAGTCCGTCCACCCTAAGCGCTCCTCCTCAGCGGGGCCGAAGGAGGTCGAAGTCAGCCAGAGAGGCCGTGTAACTCACCTTATCTCGTCGCCGAAGGCTGAGAAGGAAAGGAAGTCCGGTCCTGCAGCTGCCACTAGGCTCACCATGATGCCCGCGGCTGCTTCTGCCGCTGCTTTCGACACCCGCGAGATAAGATGAGATACAGCAGAAAGCGTGGGAGGCAGGGTGCCTAGATCACCTCCTAGCCTCCCTTGCAGGAGGTTATAATAAACCACCCGAAAAACAACGGTTGCAGAGCGACACGATGCACAAGAAATAACACTAAGACACTACTGCACAACACGAAATTTGTTCTTTTTTACGAGCGTAATTTCTCCGTTTCCTCAAATGGCACAAGGAATCCCTTCTCTGATCCGGAGACGCAGAGCGGACAGACAAATAAGACTCCGTAAAATCGGCAGTGATTACAAGTTTCCTAGGCACGCGGTGCTGTATTGCGGAGCACGCAACTCAAACGCCGAGGAACGAGGATGGCTGACCACCAACAGGCGTTACGACAAAGTCGGAAAAAAACTACGGCACGCCCGGAGTAGACGATTCATTTCCGACAATGACAAAATACTCCTTCCCTGAAGAGAGCGGAAGTCGAAAAAACACGCGACTTCCTATATCAAAGCGTCTCTGGTCGAAAAAAAGGCTCGCATCTACATCTACCAATTCCGTGGAATAAAAACCACCAGCATTGGATGTTTCCGCTGAAAAGGCTGCCGTTGCAAGGCTTACGTCGATCGATCGCGACGCAACGACAAATAGGCACAAGAACAAAAAAACTCGAAAATAACAGCGTGGTCCGAGGTTAGCGTTCGGCATACGCTGCCGTTATCGCCATTTATCTCGCGAAACTCTTAATTCCTATCTCGCCACTTTCCGCTAGACCCCCCTCCCTCGTCAAAGGCCTCGCTGCACAGCGAACACCGTCCACCGCCAGCGCCTCCTGCCATCCACCCACATTCTAATTCACGACAGACGGACGGAGGAATCCTGCAGCCGCGGCACGAAGGAGGCGCCCAAAGGCAACATAACACGAGGATCTTCGGCCGCCCACGCTCCTCGACCTAACAGGTCGAACCGACTGACCACCACCATGCGAGGGAAATGAGAAATAAAACCTGAGATTTATTTCCCTCGGAACCACCGATGGGGACCACGAACCGCCACCACCTGGGGGTCCACTTCACACCACAGAGATCGTAAGTGAATTAACACTCGAGATTTATCACAATCGAAATCCGATCTTTCCGAAAATTGGACGCCTTCGGAAGTGTTTTAAGTTTTTCACAGGCATGCAGGGGGTGGGTGGGGTGGCGGGTAGAGCGACTATCGTCCGTGTCCGGTCTAGATGGACACAACGGGGGCCGAAGACCAACAGCTTCAACCTCTCTGCAGTCTCGTTAAAGACTGAGAGCACGGCGTTGCTTCCCCTCTCCTCCTCTCCCCCCTCCGCTTGCCTCCCCTCCCGACTCGGAACGAACAGCCAACCAACCATCGGTCTCTCCGACCACCCTGCCCATCTCTCCCGCCCCTCCAGCGGCGGGATGAGGATTCCCCCACCCCACGGCCACTCCGCTTCCCCTCTTTCCCTCTCCCTACATTCTCACCCCCCTCTCAACATGGCGGAAGGAGAAGGGAGAGACGACTGACTGTCGAGAAAAGGAGGAGGATGAGGAAGTAAGAGAAGAGGGAGAGAGGGGCTTGGGGTGAAGAATGAAAGCAGTGGGTGTGTTGGGAGGGGAGGGAGCCCTCTAAGTTCGGAGGGGAGAATAAAGGAAGAGAAGGGGGATGAGGAATCCGGAGGGGAAGGACGGAGGAGAGGGAGCGTGAATAGCTCCTGCCTCTTTGGGTATGGGCTCCACGTGGAGGAGCCGAGTGGAGAGGCGGCGGAGGGGAGGGATAGAGGAAGCGGGAAGGAACCCCTCCTCGCCATCCTTCCTTATCCTCCAAGGCACCATACCTCGGAAATACGAATGCTGAGAAGTGAAGGGGGAGAAGAGAGAGGGGGCCGGTGTGTACTTAGGCGAGCTCCAAACACCTTTTCCTACAAAGGCGAAAGGAGGGTAAAAATGAGAGGATGGCCGTGCTCCAAAGCGAGGCAGCGACGGAAAGGGAATTTAAAAGAAATGCGAGAGCGGCGGGAAAAGAGTTGGAAATGAAATCCGCGCGAGGTGAGAGGAAGGAGAGCTCCTCTTGCGTTTCGACTGCGAAGTTGATCGCTCCTTCGCCATTAAAGGAAGCACGCACCGAAGAAGAAAACGCGGAGGGACTTTGAGCTCGCGCACGTCTCGTGAAAGTTAATCTCGTCGGTATTCGTTGCGTCCGTTGCGATCACGAGAAGAGATTCCCAGCTAACCCTACGAGGCTGCGGGTGACACCCAGCGCTTTCAAAGGCGAATCGAACTTTACCATTCCGTTGAAACGAGGATGGCCTCCACGAAACTGCAGTAGTCACATCGCTTACGGTAAGAGGTCCTTCGGAAACCGAGTGAGACGAGGTAATTAAGTTCCGCTAACCGATGCTTTCGACGCTACAATTAGGTGAATGGTGGGCACAGGCAATCGACCGATAGAAAAGACACGAGAACGAGTTAAATATTAAATAACAACGCGATATGGATGTCGAGGACTCGGAAGGGTTGCTCGCCGACAAAATTGACTTTATATTAATTGTAAATGTAAATCAAAACGACACTTTAAAGTAATATCTTTTGGAAACAAAATAATAATAACGCTGCTTCGTCCTAAATAGCGAGACAAAAATTGCGAACTGACATGTAATCGAGTAAAAGCTGAGATAATCCACCTCGTCTTAGTCGTAATTTCACCATTTATACTGCTAAATTAATTTTTACCGTCACCTGGAGTCAGAAATAATCGTCGAATAAGACGTGTAAATACAGAGATGCTATGAGCACTCATAGGACACTTTTTATTTAAGGAAAAGCTATGGAATAATGCCTTAATGTGATATTATCTAAATATTAATTTACCTTATCTCTGAAGAACAAATGTAACCTATTTATAAACTGTTAAAGATATTCCGATTGAAAAGTTACGTTTCGGTGAAAGACGATTTAGCGAATAACGTTTGAAACTACCGAGCGTTACATATTTTTCTATGAATCTATTGGCGGTTTTCTCTACGGTTCTAATCCAAAAGATCATTCGGACAATTCCCGTGGTTATAAAACGAAAAATTCAAAAGTGAATTTCAATCACTTAAACTGAATGGAAAACATTCCGAGTTTAACAAACGTTAAACATACGCTGAATAGGTACTTCTCCAGTTTTTCATCGAAGACAAATTAATCCCGGGGTGGTGGCGGGACACGGTAATTTATCGCAATCCATCGCAGTGCAGTAAGGCTTTGGTTTACGAGAAAAGGCGCGCAACTGCCTTCCAGCACCACTTTCGTGAGATGGACTCTCATTCTGTTCTAAGACGACCGAGCACGTATCAGTAAATGGGATGGTTTGCTCTTAAAAAGTTAATTTTGAGCAATCCAATTAGCTTCCACTTGAAACATAATGGACTTTGCAAATTTCGGACGTGCCGCACTCCATACTCGAGAAGACGTGAATCGCAGAGAAAATTGCGACGACCGTAATACGAGACGGAAAGCAAAACAATTCGGAAACATAAATAAAAAGTGCTCTTTTAAGTAGTAGTGCGTCATCTTCACGAATGATAACAAAAGTACGGGAAGTCTTCCAAGTGGTCGATGTGTAAAGGCTTCAGGAAAAACTCCCACAATCAGTTCGAAAACACTTATGTCGATCGAGAAATATAGAAAAAATCCACATGCGTCATCGATCAAAATCAAGTCAAAATGGCGGGTAGATCCGAAAAATTGTCGAAAGGGCTCGAGATCAATGTGGACTACATTTTCATTCAAAACGATAATATTATCAACCACAATACAATAAATTAAGTTAATAGCAAAAAATTCTTTTGGATTAGATTGGATTTTTGCGTCCGTAAGTTAGAGAGATGGCAAACTGTCTGAGTGGAGTTTGGCGAGGGGAACCTCAACTGGTTTACGATTTTCTATGAACAACTCTTCTCTTATTAACTCTACCATTAAATCTCTCACGTATCCTATTGTTTCTTCATTTTCTTTTAGTGAATCCTTTCTTAATTGTCAGAAATTTGGCGACAAAACGGTAGAGATCTTGTTCGATTTATACCCCATAAACTTCTCGTTCAGATTTGCTCGTGTTGGACTTTTTAATGCAACTCTGCGAAGTCGGTAACTTATACCAGTGGTGCAGAAACGTTTTGGCCCGAGAGCCACATAACCCACTGCTGCACTCATCGCAGGCCACATAGCTCAATTACGTTCTCTTCGCGGGCCACACCCAGTCGAAAATAGAATTTAAGAATAACTTAAGGAAATTACCTGATTTTAAAAATGTATTTATATACTAGGTATGGGAGTAGGTGGAGAAACTCAAAATATATTGTTTTTATAATGATCTATTTTCCTTTTATGCTATGTTGTGTCCTTTAATTGTGAAACACATGGCGGGCCGAATGAAGACACCCGGCGGGCCGCATGTGGCCCGCGGGCCTTAATTTGGGCACCACTGACCTTAAGATGGCCGATTAAGCTAATTCTTCTTGGTGGAAGTGTTGGGTATGTATCACCTTCTAACTGCAAAGAAGCTTCTTTAAATGGTTCAAGGATAATAATTAGCAATGTCAATATCTCTTGCTGAATGTGCTCCATTCTCTCTTCTTCCTTCCCTTCAATCAGAAGATTGTCAATGTCTTCATAATTAGCGTAATCAGACTAGAACCCATTTTAGACGTTGAGGAGTACAAGAAATGAGTACAAAAGGAAATTATTTGAAAAGTTTAAAAGCTCCGCATTCGTTGAAGACGTACGCGGCATAGTTGTACCCATCGGTGTTAGTGAACGTAATGTTAGATCAGAGCGTAGTAGAAAATATGTCCAAACAATCGCTAGAACCGAGAAATACTACAGGTCTTTTTTCCCAGATGCGATAAGACAGTCCAACAGAGGCATTAGTTAGAGTTCATTTGGTTCTGTGACACCCCCTGCCAAACGCTTCTGGCGGCTTGCAGGGTATTCATGTAAATGTAAAAATTTCGTAGTATCATCGTGTCTCTCATTTCCCTGGCCTTTAGCAACACGTTTCAAGAAATGCTTCACAAACATCGCTTTTTACATGACACTTTTCAATTTAAACATATTCATCACTTTATAATTTCGAGTTTATATTATCTTCATTCTTCATTAGGCCTGATATTGCACATTTGTAACTTAAGTCGTAGCCAGCCACCTAAATATATACAATTTTGTAAATTGCTAAAACAAAATGCTAAGGATTAACATATAGCGGTGAATGTGGAAAGACATACACAAACCAAGGAACTCCAACGTGCGCGACGTACCTTTTGTGACCGTGGAAAGCCGAGAGCGCGTGAGACGTAGAGTATGCGCCCAGGTTCTCTATAATGGATTTTTAGCCTTTGTGCTATGATTAACTAGCTCAGCAACAGATGCTTAATGAACTCTTATCTTTTGCTTAGATCGAGTGGCTCCTTCCTGTCTGTCTTTACAGAGTAACCTTTTTTAATTACAACAGCTATCAGATCTCGAGCGTGTGAAGACGGTGACGTTGCGAGTAATCTAAATGGAGTAAAATGTCTTCCTCCTTCCCACAAGTGTCTTTCCCTTAATCCCGCCCTTCCTTATGGAGACGAAAATTAAGAGAGACGAAAACAAGGCAGCTATGTATGGTCTTTGCATATTATTTTTTGTTAGATAAAAACGCATTTACGTGGGCCACAATAAAAACCCAGAAACTTAACGAATAGGGTCCGACAGTCCCCAGATAGTCATCAATTCCCAAGCTCGGCCCTAAGGGCCTTCCCGATCCCAAGCATGTCTCTAAGTCCCAGCATAGAACGACCAAAAAGAACTCGGTACGTTATCAAAGCCACTTATCAATCTGTCCGTCACGCTACACGATAATTCGACACCGCAGAGGTTTAATTGAAAAAAACTATCGAAACAGTATCACCGAGTCGCCGAATAATGCACATTTTTCCTAGAACGCTTAATTATCTAGCAATGAGCTTGCGGCTACTAATCTCCCTTCTACGTACATGGGCAGGCACGATCACAAGAATAAAATACGAGAGATCGACTGTAGGACCGAGCGATATCAGAGCTCGTTTTTTCCAAGGACCATACGGGATCATAATAGGAGAGCGATTCCCACGAGGGACGTTATTAGGTAGGTCTTGGTGTGCTGCACCCCCTGCCACCCACCAGTCTGGTGATTTGCAGGGTATCATGTAGATGTATAGAATCACAAT
Source organism: Uropetala carovei (assembly GCA_036926305.1). NCBI lineage: Eukaryota > Metazoa > Arthropoda > Insecta > Odonata > Petaluridae > Uropetala > Uropetala carovei. Next base: position 3,209,250 of record JAXCHB010000056.1, read on the forward strand.
CTTCGCAAACAAAACTCGGCGAGATAATAATAGGCGAAATTATACACACACTCACGATTCCTCGATCTATGCATGCACCGGAATATGCGCACAAAATAAAAGTAGCCATGGATATTAACAGAGAATGAAAACTCGACAAAAAGAGTTTCCGCCTGATTTGGCCATCGTCATTTCCAATCTACCTTTAAAATGCATTTTATTCGGCGGGAAACTTCAGGGCCGAATTCGAAAAAAAAACCGGCGACGACAACGAACGCCATTCAGTAAGTCACGGAGGTTATACTACTATTGTGATGCTACCGTAGGCGCAAACACAAACCAACGCACGACAAACACACACACACACGCGGGGTAATTTTATCCTGTCCGGATAGTCACTTGCTTACGCTCGAGGGACAATGGTGCACATGACGCTGCATTTACAGCCCTCGGCGGAGAAAAAGGGCGAACGCCAGTAACCGTCTTTTAACGGAACACCAGCAGCGTCGAAACGATCAGTATGTCCACGGCTACAGTCCGCCATTTTGATAATCCGATACGAGAAAATGGTAAATCCTTTCACAAAGTTAAGCTCTACGGCGAATATTTCTTCGCGTTTTAATGTTTATATGAATGATATAAAAATAAGTGTGTATATACACGTATACACAACATACTTATGTATACGCACTCTTCTCCCCGCATGTTCAACAAAAATCGATCGAACGATTTGAAACTTCCATACAAACCACGCGTCTAATAAAAGAGAAACTAAACGACTGCAAATAATTACTTTCATAGGATAGATAATTAAGACCACGACAATTCATTTTCATTTAAACCGTTTTAGGCGCTTCGTTTAAAATTACTAGTAAGTTTATTTATGATTTTAATAATAAGATAAGGAATTCAACGCGAAAGCAGCATGATGCACCAATCTGAGGTTCAATTATAGAATTGTAGCCTGAGAACAAGACGAAAAGCATCGCCGTTATTACAAAACGAAATAACTTTAAAAATCACATTAAACTAATTTGTTTCGTTGTTGTTCATTCGCCAAGAGTAATTTTAAAATGCATCTCCTGTTATATTTATCAATTTTGTCTCCAATTAGAGAAACATATAGCATGATAATACCTCTTCAAGCATGCTGTAATATAATATCCTTAATGCAAAGCGGAAAATTATTATGCCATGGTTATATCTCCATAGCTACTAAAAAACTTCGTTCAATCGACGAATCAATAAAGCCTGCGATCACTGGCGAGAGAAGAACGGGAGTGGGTGTCACTTAACGTTCGCTGACACAGTGGCCTAGGGTCCTCAACCCTCTCATGTTCCGCTTCCCCGTGCTCCCCTCTTCCAAACCCTCACCCCCCTCCCCCCCCTCCCTCACACACTCCAGATCCGCCTCCCCTCCAAAAGCACTCCTCGACTCCCTCCCCCTCTCCCATCATGCAAACTGTCTCGTCGACACTCCTGCCACTTCAATGCACTTCTCAAACGCATCTTCACAACCTCTCCGCTACCAACCCAACCCTGCAACTACTCTTTAACAAACCCTGCTCACGACAAAAGGATCCTACGATGCGCGTAAAGTCGGATTTAAAAAAAAATACGGCGATGAAAGACTTGGCGAAATGTCAGCCCCAAATCCTTTAAACGTAAAATCAAAACATTGCTTGCCGAGACAATCGCTCGAGAAACCCTTATTTTATTTACTTTTCCTATAATATTTCTCGTGGATATTTCATTTCCGTAACGGTTTCTAGATGAGTAACGCCCTCAATCCGAACCCTAAACCAAAAATATTGCCCAATGTTAATCTTGCGCAAAAGAATAACTCGTCAAACCATTTCGGTGCACAAATCTGAAAATGATGGCACAAGCGACGTCTGCGCCTGTCCAGGCCCGAGAATTATTGATGAGATTTACACTTGAAATATAAACAGAGCATTCATACAAAAACAACGCCAAAACAAATGAAAACACACACTTTCATAATATTTGACGTCACAACTGAATAGAAAATAACAATCTGTGTATGCATTCATAAATATGACTAAAATTGACGAGTAGATATAATGGATCTTATTGTTAGTAGGCCTCAGCGCGCCGCGTAAGTTGCTAAGCGTGGGTAGGCCGTTGTCCAGAACTTTACGAAATACTGAGCATAACTGCCGAAAATAAGCTTCAATAAATTTATAAATGTGGTAATTATTTCACTTTTATGACTATTCTAAGCGAAACGATACATTAATTACCCTTCTCACTATCATAAACCTAGATTTAAAAAGACGCATTTTTCCGTGTTAAACAGAAGAGCAACCGTCGGCCGGGTTAGACTGGTAGGCACAGTTCGAATCCCGCTTCGGGCATGGGTGTTGTGATGTTGTTTTTCTGTATGTTTGTCTTGTTACTGTTAAAAGATCTTTGTAAAAGGCCGTATATGTGCTGTTTTAAGAGCTATTGAAAAATAAATAAAATAAAAAAATAAATACTTTCTCCCCGAATCAAATGCTTTCTCCGAATCCATCCAACATTAACAAATCCCCCGGAAGGGCCCGGACATTTAAGATGGGTTTCATTCACACAATGCAACATTATATCGGGCTATCCACACACCGGCATTACGGGGTACATCTTTACGACCTCACTTCTGGGAACACTCTTTACAACTACAGGAGGTCGGAGAGAACGTTTCCCAACTTCCACTTTGGCCGTCGGACTTCATTGGCGCCGCGAACACTGGAGGGAACGCATCTCCTGAGGCGTTTTGTTCTGCACCTCGGCTCTCGACAGAAAGGCTGTTCGCTTTCCCCTACCCCCTCGTCCCTCTCCAACTCTCGCCGAGCGCACCCACTTCCGAGTCAAAGAAGGAAGAGCAGAGCCCCTTGCGGCTATAGATGCTTCAAACTTACTCCGATGCGCTCGCTAGTGAGCGCTGTTTATTCCGGAGCTGAGGTATTTACCGGAGTGGCCGGCAAAATACTCCACCACGCTAAACCTACACGTTGCTCTTTTCTACCCGAGCTCAAATTTGGCTATTTTCAACTGCTACTATTAACACACTATACTCGGAGAAATTACAAATATTTGTAATCATGCGTGGCTAATTTCTATCGTACTGAAACGTCAAACAAAGCAACTCTTCGAGAAAGGTTATTAGATTCTTCCTGTTTTATGCAGCTTACAAATGAACGTTCCGAAAGGAAAAATCTTTATCACCTGTTTATGTAGTCCTTACGACATAGAGCATACTAGAATAATAACGTTATTAGTAAGTTATCAAAGAATCATAAAATAACAAATATGTACAGTTAACGATGAATATTTTTTAGAATCGACGAGAAAATTTTCGAATTACTGAATGCTACATAATACCAGCAAAGAATTACTACAAATTGGACGGGGAAATCGTTACAAATTCGTCCTTATTGAATCACAAATGTTACAATAATGAGTGTATTTCGTTGTAAAGGAAACCCAAACACCCTCTGACGATTTTTCAAGAGCAGAGTAGATGAAAAAGGAAATTTCTGCACCCGAAGAAACGAAGTTTGATACGTAAAACCTCCAAAACATAAAACATAAAATGTTTCCACCGAGCTTTACTCGCAACGAGGGACTCTCTTTGCTTGGCGGCAACTTGGGACCCCTTAAGTTCCAGATAAAATACCATTTCACTCTGGAGACAAGGTCGTTACGGGTCGCACAGCATTAGGGTCACCAACCAATGGCACCTCTTGCCCCGCCGAAAGAGAAAATGTTTTCCGAGCCGATAGATTTTACGACGCGACCATAAAGCTATTTTGGGGGACATTCCATAGTTGGGCGAGCCTTGACAAGAAAGGGGTCTATACAAAAGGATCTTACTCCAAAGACAACAAAAAGTTCCCTCATCGAGACAGTAACCGAGTATTTGACGAAAGACAAGAATTGCAACAAAGGAGAGAGACAAATGACGGAGGATGAATGTTAGAGGAATTTTAACGAGTGCTGCGATTGCCTAGCAAGATTAGAATCACCTATAGTGAAGGGGGTACCGGAAAATCTGGGGGGCTCACCTGCAGCAAATAATGGACGCCTTCATCAGTACGGTTTGAATGATTGGGGGCCCCATAAATCTCGGCCGCCCCCCCGCATTGCGGTGGTTGCGGGGCCTATCAGTACGCCCCTGCCTATCGTTATACTCGAACCCCTGCTTGCCAGACTGGCAGCTAGCGATTTTTCTCCGTATTTATGAACCAACTAAAAATATCTCCTTCGAGTTATCGAAATGCGATTTATAAAAGTCGGATTTCACAATTTTCGACTTCGTATTCATGAATTTATATGTTCGTAAGAAACCGTTATGACAAGAGCGTAAGTATAACCATTAATAAAGTAATGTAAATAGTGAATTTGACCGAAATATTAGGAGTTTTGCGACATAAAAAAGGACCGAAAACGACCAAATCATACTATTGCACGAATTTTTGGCAACACGTGGAAGCGTAAATTTATTTTTGGTCATCTCGCACGGATTTCACCAATTTCCAAAGTGTTCCCAGCCAAATCCCGGATGCGGCACTGAAATTATGTCGAAATCGGATTATTTTCACGAGAGATACCAAAAACATTTCATCTGGGGCACCTGATGAAACGCTACGCTTCGGATGGTCGCCTGAAAATCGTCAAGGACAGAATATTTCGCGGAAAACAAATCTTTCCGACGAACGAAATAATACGTTCTGTATTTCGTTCAACGCGATCGATACATAATGAAAACTTCCAAATATAAGTGCCTCCGAAAACGATGTCAGTTGCAGACCGCTACGAAATACATATAGCACAAATATAAAGCCTTTTTAAAAAAGCTAAGGATTAAGTCAATACTTGCATTATAAGAAGTTAATGACCCTTAGGGATAGATCTTGAAACACGGGAGCATGCGTGACGGACGAGATAACAGGTCAAGTGGGAACATTATAACGTGGAATTAACAGACGGCGGACACGGAAAGGCTAACCTTTTCATTGTAAATTTCAATAAATGTACACGAGACACGACAATTAAAAACGATGAGCCAGCTTCATGAAGCCTAAATCCAAAGTGGAAAAATTCAAAGTGTTTTAAGGAATGTACGAAAGACTTTAAAGACGTGATCGATCGTTTTGCGTTTCGAGAAAATAATGGCGTCTATTCCCACCTTTATCTAAAGTTGACGCGTAAAATCCGTAAATATCTTTACGTCCCTCACAGTAAACTGTCACACCGAAAATTGCATATAAATAAACTATATCATAACTATCAATTTTAACTTAGGAACAATTGTTTTAAACTAAATGAATAATAAGGATACCTCTTTACAAATGACATTTTTCTAACCATCTCACCTACGGATGCATAACCTATTGGCGATATAACAGTCTTATGTATCATGGATAACTCCGTTGTATCTCCCAAACGCACTTGGAATTAAATCAATCTTTTACCAAGCTTCTCCTACGACCATCGACAAGGCAACGTCCCCATAGCAAGATCCTTAGTACTTCTGATTGTCAACTGAATTTTTTCCCATACGTATAGATACCTAAATTCTTTAATTACCAAAAATTATTGCTTATTTACACTATTTGTCTGTAACGGTGCCAATGATTCCTAAGTGGTTGCAACGTTCAAAACCGTGGAGATGAAAGCTCGAACTCCTACATCTAAATCATACCCTGCAAGTCACCTTAATCTACATCTACATCATACCCTGCAAATCACCAGACTGGTGGGTGGCAGGGGGTGATGCGCACCAAAACCTACCTAATAACGACCCTGTGGGAATCACTCTCCTATTATGATCCCGTATGGTCCTTGGGAAAAACGAGCTCTGATATCGCTCGGTCCTACAGTCGATCTCTCGTATTTTATTCTCGTGATCGTGCCTACCCATGTACGTAGGTGCCTCTAATATTCCTGATACCTCCTCTAGGAGAACTTCCGACCTAAATTTCTCCAGAAGCCTTAACCTAGCGCTAATTCTGCGATCCTCTAGCGATATCCAATTCAACTCCTTCAAGAGTGATGTGACGCTTAATTTTTGCTCATATTTTTGCTCTACGAATCTGGCTGCTCTGCGTTGGATTCTTTCTAACTCAAGTATCTGTCCCTTTTCGTACGGATCCCATTTGCTGGAAGCGTATTCGACCTGAGATCTGACTAATGATAACTAACACGTTTCTCGTACCTGTTCTGTGCTACTTACTATTCTGCCTACGAAGCCCAATTTCTTATTAGCTGCGCCTACGATCCTTCGAATATGCATATTCCACGATAGATCACGACAAATCGTGACTCCTAAATATTTAACGTACTCTGCAGATTGGATATTCAATCTATAAACTCTGTACTCCGAGTCTAATTCATTGTTCCTACTCTTCCAGAAACTCAATAGGGAACATTTGCTGTGATTAACTTCGATTTTCCAATCTTGACACCATGCTGAAAGGGCGTTTAAATCTTCCTGGAGCGATTTTTGGTCATCCTGGCTCATTATCTCCTTATATAAAACGGTGTCATCTGAAAAAAGTCTTATTTTGCAGCGCACTACCGAGCAGATATGGTTTATATATATCAGGAATAATAGTGGGCCTATGACACTTCCCTGTGGAACTCCTGATGCGACTTTTACCGAGTATGAAGATTTCCCATCAATAACTACTATCTGTTTTCTGTTGGAGAGGAAGTCTTTTACCCAACTCACGATATTAGGGTTTATGCCGTACTTTCCTAGTTTTCCTATATCGCTCGGTCCTACAGTCGATCTCTCGTATTTTATCCTCGTGATCGTGCCTGCCCATGTATGTAGGTGCCTGTATTATTCCTGATGCATGGCAGGGGAATCCAATGCACCAAACGTCCTTGGCGATTCAGATTTATCGTTTTCCTATCGTAAATTCCTAATCGTCCTGGAGAAGAAATACCTTTTGAATCCCACCGTTCTGAAATTGATATCGCGAATCTTATCCTTATTATCGCGTCTTCCGAAATGTTGGATACTGTATGGGATAGGGTGAGCCAACGAAGTTTCTTCTTGGATCATACACACATCTACGTACTGCCCAAAAGCTGACAGAATTGAGTTGGAATGCAAAGGGGAAAACAAATTTTTTATTTTTCAACAGTCGTTAAAACGTTCGTCCTTTCTTCTACGTTCCCAAAAAACCCTCGGGTAAAACCAACTCCAGTATGATTCTGTCTCCCCAATCGATCTCACGCATCTCGTTTCCTAAGCCGTGCATTCCGATAGATACGGGAACTTCGACGAAATGACACGCCCACGAGGCCGTTTCCATGGGTACCTAAGGAGACTCCGATATAAATCAAAATAAATTCCTGACGTAAAATATAGCTAAAAGTTGTAAGGAATTTCCAATAAAGACAAGGAATAAAAAGAGATTATGCACCTCTCGAGGAGGTCTGATAAACAGCCACAAAGAAACCCAAACACCCAAGGAAGAGAGACAGAACTAGCGGGAGGTAGGTGAGGCTGGGAGAGGGAGGGGAGGGGGAGGAGGGAGGGAAAAGGGTAGGGGAGGAGGTGGGGGAAGAGGGAAATGGGAGGGGAAGAGGGAGAGGCAAGAGGATATCGAGAGGGGAAGGTAGGGATGAGTACGTGGCTATGTCGTTAACCCAGCCTCGCATTCCGGTCTTCACGCTCCCCCTCCTCACTCCTCCCTCCCCTCATTTCCCCCTCCCTCCCCCTCCACCACCTCCTTCCCCCCTCCTTCGCTTCGCTTGCTTCACCCACCACATGAGATAGGCGTCGCGGAGCAACTTTCACTCACCAGGTGGAGCACATCGACGAGTTCTTTTTCTGCCAGAACATAACACACGCGCGCGCGGGGTCGGGGGTGGGCCCTTAAGACACAGGATGTGGCAGGGAGAGGTGCTAATGTCCCTCGTTTCGCTTCCCTACTCCCATGTGCAGAGTGGTGTGCGAAGATGAAAACGAGTAGAAAAGCGTTCCTCGCAAACGTTCTTTAGACACCCCGTTCATATAAGATCGATCTATCGAGGACGACGATGAATCGCACGTGGACTATTCGATCGCTGCAATGCTTTTTATGTTGGAGCACAATGTTATAGGTAGGATGGGCGTTAAATAAGAACCAACTAAGGCAATGATTAATGTTTCACCAGAGTAACGTAACCGAGGAAAAATAATGCGGCGCCTGGTGAACTAGAGACAGTTGTATTTTGGCAGCCAACCAGAATTGCATGAAAAAGAGAAAGTGGTGCATAGTTTCATAGCGAGGGAGAACATAACCGGCCGAAATGACACAATGACGATTACTGCAGCACTGCGCGCGAATGGCTGAAAGAACTGGTTGAAAACTTGGCTCGGATTATAGGCGAGAAAAACAATTACATATAGAATACCGTAGGTCGGGCGATGATGAAAATTGAAAGTTTTTGCGCAGCGATCCAAATAAATCCACTCGTAAGTGCTATCTAAATCTACACGATCCCCTTAAAGGCGCATATACGCGTCTAGTGGCAGATACCTTAAGATCCTCCCATTGTGTTCGCGAATCGTCCTTGAGAGTAAGATCCGTCCCAACGATCGGATCCTAATGAGCCATTTCGCAAGCACGATCTTCCACTCTCAATCTCACTAAAATTCTGCTCATATACTGTCAATATACTTCCTTTAAAGCAGCAGCCGGGCAGGAATTTTATGTATATGTCGTTATACGTGACTAATTTTGTTAATAACGCCCACATTTAGCGAGTGCGCAACACTGTGCCCTCGGAAACTAAAAAAAAACAAGTTAATAACAACAGAATTAGCTAAAATCATAAGCGCGTGCAAAGAATAACGGTGGTGACAATACACCACCAATGGAGTACACCTGATGCCAACACGATGTGATCTGATCGCTGAGACTCAATAAATAACTATTGATTTGATCCGTGGAGATTAAGACTGTCCCAAAATTAATCAATTTTCTAATGACAATTTTATTAAAAGATCTTAATTGCTTTAACTGGTAATGTATAAAATCTTTATATGAGTTTCGCAAGACATTTTTTTCGTTTTTGATTAGTTAATCACTAATATACACAAAAATATTTTATAATAAATAAAGCAGCTTTAGTTTATAAGGATGGAGGCACATCAAATCTATAAAAATCCAACGAAGGAAAGGAGAAAAATTCTGGTTTTAGCTCTTTGCACTCAAAAACTTACTTGATGCTGACTAAAATGGCCTTTTCGGCGATATACTTATAGAAATGAAATTAATTAGAATTTAGTATTGGAAGTTGTGTATAAATCTCGTTGATATTCAAATCACTGGAATAAAAACATTCAATGTAGGTAGTAATTTTTGCTATTGAATATGAAACGAGCGATGGGTATCCCCAATGAATTTTTGTCGCTAGTTTAGATATCTTTCTATTAAATATATATAACATATAAAAAATTCAATATACAAGGATGAATTTAAATAAAAGCGAAACGTTAAAATCTGATGTGGCCAACACATGACTTTCTCCATATTTGGGGTATAGATATTTAAATTATTATGAATAGCATTATAAGGCAAAATTATTATTTCGTATCGTAAAAGAATACAGTCGTCCTTATTGCCGTAAATTAGGTATATTTTGAATATGTTTACAGAATTCATCGCTACATGGTGGTGGCGCTGTATACTGGAAATCTACGAATAAACAAAATATCTCCGAAATGGATGGTTCTACGAAAATTTGTTTCAAATAAAACTTGGAAGAAATATTAACCTCTACAACTTTGGTCCTCACGAAGATTACCAATAATGACGTTTTTAAAGAGATATTTGACAGAAGCCGAAAAAACCGATTTATAAATAATTCCTAAACAATAACTGCTATGGAAAATTGTTTCAAATGAAAGTTGTGGGAAATTACATTCTCGATAACTTTTGTATAGAATTGTATATACAATAATAATGTTTTAACGGAGAAATATCGCAAAAACCAAATCGGGTTTCGAATAAACCTCGACTTCCGGTTAACCGGTATTGTCCAAAAACTAATCAGTTCTTTGTGCTCACCCTAAAGTGTTATATATGAAGTTTGGTAACGATATGGCAAGTATTATTTGAGTTAGAGCGCCCACAATCACATCCACACAGACACACACACACACATCATTCCGAAAATAGTCTAAACGTGTTCTAGGGATCTCAAAACGTGTATTTCCGTTGAAATCTCGAAGTCGATTTTTTTTCGTGATCACAATACTTTCCCTATACTACGTACGGAGAAAGTAATAAGAATCACCCAACACTTAAGCATAGGTCAGAAAATTTGACACTCTTTAAAAACTGCATTGAAAATCGATATAATAAATAAAATATATTTTATAAAAATAATTGAGGAGTACTGAAAACTCATACAGTCACGTTATTTCGGTCTCATAAAAAATAGGACGTCACCAAAACGAGAATTAAGCGACACAAAAAGCGCCACTCCGACCATTCAAACGCCACAAACTACCCACGACATCCACTCGTATCAAGAATTTTCCCTTTTGCGTGGACGCACAATCGCATTACACCCGCGCGTATATCGGCCGCCGAGATCCGTTCCTCCTATCGCCGCCACCGAGAGAGGCACACACTCTCTTCCTCCCCGAGTGTTCTGACTCACATAGCCGGCCACCCCGGCCTCTCTCTCTCTCCCTCTCTATAGCCACCGCTCTCAGCGCGAAGAGGGAGCGAACGAAAGAGAGGGGGGGGGAGGCAGCAGTCGACGGAGCGTGAGGAGGGCCTGCGACCACGGTTGAGGCAGGTCAGCGTCTGCATTGCACACAACCAGCCAGTTACTTGACCCGCAGACCTTGATGGCCAGAGAGCTTTCCTAATCCGCCTTCTTTCTCGCTCACTCTCTGTAGAAAGATTCGTACGTGACGTGACCTTGAAACGGTCTTTTTTTTTGCTGCGGGACTCCTCTCCTTCCCCCCCCCCCTCCCCCCTCTCCTCCTCCGCACTCTTTTCGATACGTACTTACGTGCATGTCCTCCTCCAAGAGGCTGAGCGTTGTGCGAGTGTGACTCAGCACACACGAAAAATAACCGCGGTCCGACGCCATAGGCGCCTAAATCAATCTTCCCGAAGCTAATGTGTGAAGTGGATCGATTTGTAACACTCACCTGCGAATAAAAATAAGGAAATGGCTGCATTAGAGAGATACAAAGCAGACTTCGATAAGATCTCGAGTGGCAATTATGTAGAGGATTCTTTGAGATGAGCGGGGAAAAAAAGCTTTCCACGATCGAGGTGATTAAAAAGACGGATAAAAGCGCAACTCCGATTATTTTTTCCTTAAAATACGATGGCCGTGAAAAAATTACCCGATTCAAGGTTTCAGGACATCTTAAATGATTTATAAACCGTACGTGTAGACATAATAACAAAAAAAGTACGACTTCGATGCAAAAGAAAACACAGGGATATTAAAATAAATCGACATGGATTCGCTATTTCAAAGCGAGATGGATGTTTAGAAATTATTTAGGAAATGGAATCTAAAACGTGTCGACCAAATAACGCATTTAAAATATACGTTTGCAGGTAGTAATTATATCTCTTAATCCTTAGTGGCCGGAAATCGAAATCATTGGGTTGAGATGAGCATATGATCTCATTAGATATTAGCACTGATCATTTGTCTCAAGATCTTTAAATTGAATTCATTTAGAAAGAATACAAAAAATCCCATTTCTCAATAAATTCTAAGGCATCCCATCAGTCCAGTAAACTACAGAGCAATATGCAGGTGTGACAATATCCAAAACTAAAACTTTGATATATTTTAAAAGTTATTCAGATTTGAATGTTTTATCTCTCCGACCAAAACAAGATCTAACCTATAAAATTAAAACCTCGTAAATGATAAAAATTACGTTACCGTAGAATAATATGAAAAAAATATTACGAATTAAAAATGTAACTATCCCATGACTTATAAGGTTAGTTGCAGGTCACCCAACTTCTTGGGATCGAATACTGAAAATCTAAGCCAACAAATTTCGTCGGTTCTCAATCACGAACAGAATCTCTTCTTAGAGGACCCAAACTCTATCGATCAGGAGCAAATCGCACGAACACTCCGATAAATGAGGAAGCATGACATAATTGACGCTGAAGGAAGGTAATTCAGAGGCGGTAGTGTTGTTGGGCTGGAAAGGATAAAAGTCCCTTGCTACTGCTGAAGGGGCGAAGGAGGAGGAGGAGAAGAGGGGGGGGGAGGACTAGTCTCTCCCTCTCTCTCTCTCTTGAGGTTCAACGTCCCCTTCGAAGGACAGGGACTTTGCACTTCGCCTTATCCCCCACCTCCAATACCACTCCTACCTCTTCTTCCCCCCTCTCCTCGCTCGTAAATGAAGCCGAGAGTGCGCGAAAGATACCAAGCAGAAAATCGCCGGTGCTGCTCCCACTGAGACCTGAACCCAGGTCAGCTAAGTCAATGACCACGTGTATCTTATCATCTGATTATGAAGGGCGAGAAAAGCGGAGAAACTACGTTAGAGAACAATGGAATCGTTTTCCTAAGACTGCCTCTGCTCTTGATGGAATCAATGAATGTGTGCATACATTGCTTGAGAGCTCACTCGAAAAATACATGATAACTTGGTACGTATTACTATTTCGCGATGGGCATCGAGGGATAAAATGATTTAAGTTAAAAATCAAGAATATAAATACGAAACAAATCCTCAAAAAGAAACAACGATACTACTTAAATAATGTTGAATAACTCAAATTCGATCGGGAATGGACAAAAACGAAAACCACTGTCGTAGACTTCACTGGAAGAAAAGCTTGCGTCCCTATCAGCCGCTCTGAACTGAAACCTATTTTAAACGAGTGTTTCATAAAAGTTTCAGTAAATCTGAGGATTAGAGAATCCAGCAAAACAGCTGCTAATCGGTATAGTTATAGCCAAGGGGGTAACTACGGTTTTGAGTCCCCCACGCTAGTCAAGTTTTTGGGATCCCCATTTATATTTTTTAAATATGAAATTATTATATCTTTTTGATTTTTATCGTTTTATTGTTTCAATTCCAAAAATACAGTGGAACTTTTATAATCCTAACGTTAAAAGGATAGGACAAAACACGTTGAAACACTTGAGAAAGGTATTTTCGTCTTCATTTAGAGTGATGAAATCTTTCATTCCCATAAGGATATTACTACTCCGAGTACCTTGCGGCAGATGACAGGATAAATTCTAAGTATTTTTGTGGGGCCCTCACGCACTACGCGGGCCTGCGCCAGGGGCGGATCCAGAAACTTATCAAGGGGGGGGGGGGGCGATCGCCCCTCCACCCATCGAATCCGCCCCTGCCAACTGCCCTATATTTTGAAAATCCCTACCCTTATCAGGATCCTTCTTTCCATTACTATGCAGAACTAATCTGCGGCGTATAATTGAGGATTTTTGCGCGGAATGAATTTAAGAAAGCGTCCAGTGGAGTGCAATGGGGTTCTCCAAGGAGGGGGCGATCGCCCCCCCCTTGGATCCGCCCCTGGCCTGCGCACCTCAAGTTACGCGGATGGTTATAGCACTATCATGTTTTGTAAGAAAAGATCCTACAAAGCGCGTTGAACGCTTGCAATAATGGAATCGATTCCAAGAGACACATCGAGAGACCGTAAATAAGAAAGGAATATGAAACTGGGAAATACGTCCGAGTGAGACAGGTGTCATGAATTGTGAGGTGGGCCTTCATCCACCGAGTGACTGAGAAGGGATGATTGCAATGCGAGGGTATTAAAGCCCGTGAATGCGGATCATCGATTTACCTTGGAAACATTTATTTTTATCGCTTTTATTTCAGTTTTAGTAGATTTATCTTAAACGGGGGAGGGCCCACCGGGTCCGGACCTCCCCCCCTTGGAAAATTGTAATTTTTCTAAACTGTGGAAACATACATAGCTGTTTTAAATTTGGGTTCATGGGCATCGACAAAGGAGAATATGAGACGGTTTGCCCCCTTTGTTTTAACATAAATATAATTAATAATGCAATACGCGACATTGATATAACTTGCATATAACTTTTGTGCTTGCCAAATACGTATTTCGGATTCCTCCCCTTTGAGGGAATCCTGTATGCGCTACTGGGATTAATATGATTATAAATGTTTAACTCGACTAATAAAATGAGAAGGCTCATTCACTCGCTACTCATAACTAAAAATATATCACAAGGCCAGCTACAAAGTGACAGGAAACAAAGAATGGATAAAACTGAATTTCTCCTTCGAGATGATTCTTATAAAAAGAGACTTAAGCGCAACAACAGCACTGAATTAATTAAAACTTCTCGAATTATGAAATTCTTTTGCGACTCCGAACATTGGGATTTGTTGTGTTAACGGGAAGTAAAATTGAATGTCGATAATTTTATTAAGGGTCTCCGATATCAGTGACCTAAATCCGTCTCGTCAGATCTTCGCAGATAAACTGAAAGGAATATAGCCTATAACAAAGGAACCGTTCACCTTAACATGTAATGTCATTATTTAAGCAAGGATTAAATAATTCCAAATTTAAAATATTTACCTTGTTTACAACCCTAAGCACCTAATATGTAAATAAAAAGAAAAAGAATAACGTCACCAAGGTTAACTTTTTATCTTGACTCGAACGAAACGGAGTCGTAAGCAGAGAGACATCATTGTAGACAACGTAGGCAACCTTTCCAACACACGGACTTATCCGGAAGTACGGCGTCTACTATAACGTTCGGATCCCTTTAAAAACAGACAATAGAGAAAAGAAAGCACGCGAAAAGCAGCCCAAGGGCCTTTTCCTTTCCTAGAGAACGCCTTCAATGCGCGGTCATATTCTCGAGAAACATACCCATAAAACGTTTTAAGGCGGCGTTTAAGTACATAGCCTGGAAGAGGTATAGTGGGGGGGGGGGGGGGGAGAAAAGGTCTTTTTAAGGGAAACCCGAAAAGGGGAAGAGCCGCCCATTGGTTTGGAGAGGAAATGACAGGCGGAGAAATAAAATGAATAGGCAGCTTTATGTGGGTCCCACCAGGGGTGTAAAACTGAGGTTGTCAGCGAAGCCAATCCGTTGGGACATTTCCCTCGTTCGTCGCTACGTGGAACGGTAAAAAAAACAAAACGTGCAAGAAAATAAAGGAAAGTTTGTCGGAGCTAAAGCCTCAAATTCTTCTGTCACGACACCGCTAAAGAATTTCGCCGCCTGAGAAATTAACTCGTCGGCAAGTCCTTTCTCCAAATGACTCCTTTTACTGAGGGCGTGAGTAATTCCATCAAACATGTACGAAGCAGAAATGAAATATCGAGGTCATCCCGTAGCTGAAATCCATTTTATAATGAAAACAGGTCCAATAGACGCAAAAACGTTCGATGAATCAGATATGGATTTGGATTACGGTGGCCCTTAGTGGTGTTCCGCCCATTCTTGATTCTAAAATGCTCTTTAAAAGCATCAGGTTTTCCCAACCGTTGTTTGGATTAATTATTTTCATCTGCAACTATTTACTTTTCTCATCGGCGTTACCAGCATTTATATCTACACGAATATGCGTGTCCTGAGAGCGAATACAAGAGCTAAGATGATGCTATTAGTAAACTACTGCGAGATGTCTCTCGGGCTGATTTTCTGACAGATACTGCGTGTGATTAATAGCGGAAAAAGGCCTTATAAACCAACTTTTATCGTTATTCTCGAAGCGTAAACGCTATCCGGAAATGCGAGGGCACGTGTGCATCGGCTGTGTCGAGAATCATAGAAAAAAGCACTAGACACGGACTATTACGAAAAGAACGGAATGAGTACGCAATGAAATTCCGAAATCAATTAGTTGAGACGGCAGAGAGGAAGTCGAGGAAAAAACTAAAGAAGTTTCGAGAGATATCTTTAGTATCGGTGGAAAAATTGCCACAAGATATAATGAAAAGCACACAGGAAATGTGTATTTAATTTAAGACCATCGATTCTTCAGATACAAAGGGTATCCTTCAAAACAACAAATTAAAAGATTCAAGGATAGCGTTTTTAAGGAATAAAAGAGATCCTATTTGAAATGGAGTGCTCTTTCCACAACCTACCTTATTTTCTTTAATTTTAAATATTCCTCCGATATATTTCACAGTTTTGCAAAAGCAATCCATCAAAAATTTAATAGAGAAACATTTCAATCTAATCTGCCGTGTATAATGCATTTTTACGCGCGCAAGTAACTCACTAACATCGAAAACCCCATGAACAAATGGAGAGCATTAAGAAAATTACTCAGGAAACATCGCACTTCAATGACTTCATTTTCTAGTCGCAGTGAAGCTTAATACAGTATCTTAGTAACGCATAGCACAGTTAGGCTTCAGTGTACGATTCAAGCGAATTTTATTGTAATGCTGTTTATGATGCCACTATCTATTCGAAAACCCGAAAAAAATATCAAAATATCCATAGCAATCATTTGAAATCGAACTCGGACAATTAACATGACTTCTCAGAACGTGAATTACACAAAGCTTATGTATGAAATGTTATTCTGATCGCGTAAAATCTACTTTATTTTTATAGTTTCAGTAGTAACAAGGTATGCATATGGATAGAATACATGGTAAATTACAACCAACAAATCAATAAAATAAATTTCAGCAAAACCAAAATACTGTAATTTCATTTCAAATGTTAATAGATTGTGGATATCATCATTAGAGGGTAGATGTATTCGCGTGAAACAACTACAAATAACGACTATATCATCCAATAGCATAGTACATTACTGCTATAGTTATGATTATAACAGCTATTCCAACGGAAGCAAAGTATTGTAATGCAAATTAAAGGAATTTAATTAACACTGCTATAAAGGGATGGTATTAACGTGAGACGACTACGACTCTCAAGTTTTAGTTTTTTAATACAAGAACACAGTACCACAATGGGCATACACATGATGTGAAGTTATTAGATGAAAAACGAATACTTTTTAAATTAAACGGAAACGCCGCCATTTCTAATTGTTTCCAGTTACTGAAAACTATTGCTCGACTGTTTTTGTTTAGGTGGTCTTCACTGGCACGTTACAAATCCGATCTGAAATCGTATACCTTCCATCAGGAAAACAGAAAAAGGCACAACAAAACGTACGCATCGCAGAACTGCAGGTCCGGGCGATTCCTCTACAGAAAAAAAACAACCCTCAGAACAGGAACGCAATCAGCTTTGCAACTGACCTAGGTCTTCCTCCCTCTCTAACCCACAAGAAAGAGCCACTGGCGAAACGATCACCGCGTCGAACCGGTTCCACGGACACAGGGAGCACCATTCTGTGGTCACCGCCAGGGCAGGAACCCAGAACGCAAGAGGAAGGGAGGTTTCATGATCCAAACCCCATTGTTTAAGAACACAAGTCCGTGTGCGGATGAGCCGAGGGGTCGAATAGAAAGGGCGAAAGGGGGGGGGGGGCGACCTAAAAGGGTTTAGGAGGGTAAGGGAAGCAGAGGAAAGGGCGATGGACGAAACCTCCTGTGCCTTCCGTGAGAACATACATTTTTCACACAATTCCAAACGCTAAACAAAACTGGGCCTGCATATGGGTATTTCGAGCACTATGCGATCGACTCCTGAGCCAAGCCCCTGGGCAGGGTGCGGACCGATCTTTTGAAATTAATTACGGGATTTAAAAATTACTCGAGTCACACTAGTGCTCCGTATTGAATGGGTTCAATATAAAAAGTGGCATGGGTTTTTTAGGCAAATAACCCAGGGATAGTGAAGAACGAGTGTAACTCGTCCTCCTTGATGAATTGGTTAATACATTTTTTGCCTATAACAATATATTTGTGTAGTAATTTATTTTGTTTGTGGACTCCCAAGGCATACAAATATGTGGATTAAAAAAATCCTTTTCAAATCATTGAACAGAACAAACATGTTGGTATAAAATTTGGAATACAATAATTACATTTTTCGTGCCGAAGGGCTTTAAATGGGCTGTGAATAAATAGTCTAAAGGGCAAGGCCTACAATTTCTTCGACGTCGAATTTTTTCGTCGACAACGTCCGAATTTGTATGGGCCGGGCCTAGAAAATCAGACACGTCCAGAGCTCTATTATGCGAGCCTTCGTTCTAGTGTTCCCCTCTACAATCATATTTCGAAATGGAATTCCGCTGCACCATTTAAAACATTTTATATTATCTGAATTTCTGTTAAAATCTTGAAAAATTTCCGTTTTTTCTGTCACCAATGAAA